>MNPL01011493.1:78143-148419 GCA_002081605.1 Tropilaelaps mercedesae
GTTTCTTCAATTTGTGCGTTTCGTGGTCATGCTGAGGCGTTTGCTTACTAGCACCCCAAGAGGCAGAAGCCAACGGTTGGCTGACCAGCCCGTGGAAAAAAGCGTTTTCCGAGGGCTAGTGGTAGCGCCAGCCTGGTGGTGGCCGTGGAGGCACTGGTATTTTTACCAAAATGTGCTGACCTAGCGGACACCGCTCGAAGGACTCCAACATCACCTTCCCCTGCTTCTGCGTGCCACAGTCCCTCTTCTAAGCTACGCTACGGACGGTGAACAGCTTTCCTTCGAACTTAGTAGGTAGACGAAAGTTACTTTCCGTTTATGTTTTGCTCTGTGTAGCTTCCTATCCGAGTGTAAGTCGGAAACCAAAAAAAGTTTTCCAGATTCTTCCACAGATATTTCTCGTGGTAATATGGCACATTCATGTTTTTTAGTGACCTAAAAAATGCTAATAATTTAAATTCTACTCTTAGTCCAAAATTATTGAAGTATGAATCAGGCACTTGAACATGAGTCACATGCTCTAATCGAATTGTAAGGGCAAATAATATTAATAATTAAGTGAAAACATAGGAGCAACTACCTCCTTCTTGGGGAGAAACTAGAAAGATTTGGCGTTGCCGCTAGCTGTTAAAAAATAAAGTTGTTATTTGTCTTAATGTCATCTTGATGGGACCTGGCGTCGTTCAGATATTTTTTGGTGTCGTTCTCTTCATTTGTTCATGTTGGAAGCCGTCTTGTACTAAAAACCACTTATGTTTTTTATTCTTAGTGTTTTTATGTTTAGTTGGTCACTAACAGTTCCCCGAGCCCTGTCGCAGGCGCCTTCATTTAACTAAAATAGCTAGTGCAAGTTTCAAAGTTCAGGTCGATGGGCCAGTGATTCCTCGCTGCATGTAAGGTCTAAAGGGGTAACCTATCTACATTTTGGCGCCCATTGCTTGTGTCCTAAAACCCTGTTGACCGTAACTGTTATAACTGTAACGACATCTAGCGGCTACATCATACCGAAGTTAGCAATTTTATTGCATGCTTTGGGCCGGGCTTATATTTTCTATTGTCTACACAAGCCAATTTTCTCCATGACCAGTCACGTAGAAGTAGAATAATAATGTTTCGAGTATGCTGCAGACAAAAAGGCATAAAATACAATGTGTCAGATTACTACAAATGCACAACTCATTCTGTTTTATGATATAGCAATTTTGAGTATATTTGAGCAGTTTTGATCCTGAGTAATTTTGCGACAGTTAATTGAATACCAGCCTAAAAACATCTAGAAATGTCAAAGACAGGCAGTCAGGTCCCACGATAACTAAAAAAGAATAATCCTTCCATTAAGGTTCTCCATCACGTGCTTCTCGAAAAAAGGTGCACGACTTTAGAACATTATGAAATCTAGTGAAAATAATAACGAAACGTGAAGCGAAGACAAACATCTGCACCAAGACAGCAAGACGTTACAGAGCGTCACCGCAGTATAAGTGTACCGACTCTGTTAGTATAACTGTTAGTATAGTGTAGGCCGGACACTAAGGTTACTACAAAGGATCAGCTAATAAGAGCTAACGGACTTTATATGTCTAAGTCAGTCCGCCTGTATATCGTACTCCCAAGGAAAAAACAGCTATGAGCCAAAAACTAGTACAATAGCAATAAATCCATATTTTATATTTTGGTAAAACGCACAAAATTAATATTAATTTACAGCAACGTCACTTTGTAAGTGCCAATACAATGCCCCTGTAGTTCTTTTTTAATTTCGAAACGCAAAGCCTTTACTGGATACGCACACACGTTTACTTTTAAGCGGTTTTTTTCACCATATGATCGGTATTTTCTGTGTCACACTGTTCCAATTACTCATATCAGCGCGGCCGCTTTCTGCTCCGGAGGAATGAAACAAACACCTGTTAGACCTCAACAAGTCTTCAAACAACTTATATTACCGGAGCTGGTTATTGAATCTCAAACTAATTTTCTGAATCAGACAAGTATACGCTCCAGGTTATTTAAAAGTATTTAGAGTATGATGAGAAAAAATTACTTTCACAGATGCAACAGCGACCCGTGCAGCAATGGTTTTTTAATGTAATCTAATTAAAAACTCGGTGCAACATCAAAGTTTCTACTGACGAGGTCATTAACAATATAAATAGTAATGATATGTACTACAACTCCCGTGAGTACTTAAACTTAAGGTAACCATCCCCTTTTAACTTTGGGATAGTGTTCGTCATAAGTCACAACATTATCTGAAACGACATATTTGTTTTATGTCTTCTTAAGCCACCTGTTTCATTTGCCTTCAGTTTGGCGAACCTTTCCAAATGCGCTACATTGTGTCAGTTCCGCTTGCTTTGTGCACTGCCACACCTTACGTTCGATATGCTCGACCTCTTGGAAATTTTATGTCCTTCTCTTGCAAACTCGATCGCCCAAGTTCAGTGTTTCACCAGCGCAGCTGGACTCTGCTTTCCAGTTCATCTGTAACCTCCGTCTTAGGGATTGCCAGTGGGTGGTCCGAAGGCATTTGGTATTGCGCTTGAAAAAAGAAACGTGTCTCTACGCACATGGTGAGGATTGTTGTGACTGACGGGCCCTCGACGGTAACAGGAACATAACAATAGCAGAAAGAACAATGGGTTTTTCGTGAACAGATATATGAAGGTGGAGAAATTCGATCGAGGGCTA
Source organism: Tropilaelaps mercedesae (assembly GCA_002081605.1). Taxonomy (NCBI): domain Eukaryota; kingdom Metazoa; phylum Arthropoda; class Arachnida; order Mesostigmata; family Laelapidae; genus Tropilaelaps; species Tropilaelaps mercedesae. The sequence goes on from MNPL01011493.1 coordinate 80,835, forward strand.
TAGCAACGTGATTATTAGCTGTTTAAAGTGATTTTTAGACTGAATAACGGTAGGGCGAATGGAAAGTAAAAAATGAAAACTGAACTAAGATTGTCGTTCAAAACCGTTCAAAAATATAGCAGCCGGCTCTCATCGGCTTGCAATGTATGCCCGCAGTCGCAGCAACGTTGCTTTACATTGGGAACACACGAGTCGAACAAGTGCATTTTTGCCCATACCATTCAAATCTAACCTGAGAAACGCAAGTTGGTCAAGACTGATCGTGTGTTCTGTTTAAAGTATCATCAAAGCATGTTGAATAATCTCGCTGATAAGAAGGCTTCGCAAGCATATCGTTCTATAATTTATGCTTCTATGAATGTATAAAAATGCGTAACATTCTCACCTTAATTCCGTTAGACTGTTTTAATATATAAAGGAACTCTGTCGCTGGTAACAGCAGATAAGGGGAGCATCGCTTCCAGTGACAAGTCCGCCTCTCCAGTTTTTGTCAGAGGTGAGATCTTACTTTTGAAAGGCTTGAAGCAGAAGCTCAAAGGTAATTCCCTGCGAAGGAACTAGTATGCCTGTTACTCACAGAGACCAATCGAGTGAAAAGGGTACGAGCGATGGGTGATTGCCCTCGTTTATAGTAGTCTCCACTTGTGATCCAATTCATCATGGTTGCCCTAAGAAAGCGCCTTCAGTAGGGCTATCCAAAGGATCCCTTTTAGCGTCCTGAAACAAGTATGGAGAGTGGCAAGAAACGCAACAGCAGCTGAGGGGCTTTTAGGTCTATAACCAAGGGAAAACGGCAATCATTCATCTTCCAAACAGTTTGAACAAGTGCACGTTCCGTTTAGCCGGTATATCTGTTTTCGAATCGCTCACTCATGGTCACATTTTTCTTACCTTTATATAGTAACAGATATTCATACACTCATAGAAACATGGTACACACAAAAACACACAGTGACACAAATGACCACCGCATGGTGGCAGCTGTTCATTCATTCAAACGCATGCCGTACAGTGTACGCCGAACTCCCGACCCCGCCGCCGAGTTCTATTCCATTTCGCTCATGCTTACTTAGCCTCCATGCGGGCCGCACGGATTCTAGGAAATGGTCGCATTGGTATTACCATATTCTGTCCCGCTGTACGCTTCGTTCTGCTTATCTTTCTGGTACTGGCACCTGTAGATTTTGACAATGCAAAAACGGTTTTGGATTTTTTAAATTTTTTTGTGTTTACCTACGGTTTACTAAAACATCTCTTCGAATATTATGCAGATTTCGGTCTGTTCGATCGCATATTTTGTGAAATTTTGTATAAATATGACATATATTCATTACATTTCTCTATTATGCATTATTTTCTAGGAAATGTAAACAATAAAATAGATACTTAACTAGAACTTTTCCAACGGCGAGCCAGCGATACACTGATATTTAGGGTAGGAATAGAAGCTTTTTATAAGAAGCTTAAAATGTAAACAGTCATATCTGGTTTTTTAGTGTTATCCAGAACGTTGAAAGCTCGGTGGCTTGGTGCATGCTTGTGCGCCTTGTGACCGGAGGAGACACATAGGTGCACGGGCTCGGTCTTCGCCGTTGCACATTTACATGCATAGGGTCCGTCTCACGAAGCAATGCAAAAAGCGCTACCGTGGACGTTGAATGTTGGCTGATGGTCAGCTCTAAAAATATTATTACAACGTTGAAAGGCAGGTGTATCAATTAACTGAAGCGTAACTTATAAGATGTGCTTTTGCGCAATCGATTTAAGCTTAGACATATAAGGTGACTTCACAACCAAATGATACGTACAGTAATGTCCGCATTCGATTTGAGCCAATAAAGTCACCGCGATACCATTAGCGAAATTTTCCTAGATTTATCGTCGTGTGAAAGGTTCAGCAAACGGCATTAGTTATGACATTGTTTATACCATCATATCATGGACGACTCGTATTTCGGATGCCTTTCCAAAAAGGCAGGTAGTCCGAAAGCACCCAACGCACTTTGGTGATTGTGGTAGTTGATAAGTTCGATCAAAGTACCAATTCTACCATACTATAAAAGTACGGAGTACATTCGGAATATATCGCTTACTGTTAGTCGGTCGGCCTTCTTGCGTTCCTTTTTTCCCATGTTGGCTGTTAGTTAACCTACGCCTTGTTTTGCTCATGCAATCCCACTGCGTATTAAACCTTGAAGCGGCCGTGCTCCGTAGATCGGTAGGCATCAGTGTGGAGAAGATTTTGAGCTCTTAGTGAATAACGCTTTCCCAAGAATTCAGATAGGTGTGTGATGAAAATGGAGGAGAGCAGCAGTTGTTCTTGGCAACGCCTCTTCATAAACTTAGGTCTATGTGGCCACTTGGCTTTTGGTGATGAGAAGGAAAGCACGCCGCTAATTGTTCTGAAGTGTTCCCATATGCCTGCTTTAATTGAACATTGTTGTTTTCATTCAAATCAAGGCTACAATTGACGGTAGAAAAATAAAGTTTTTTTGACTATGGCGCTGGTTACTCAATGCAACTAATGGCGCATATATATTATGTATCATCGTGACACCCGTAAAAATACCAACCTTGGGTTTTATTATCCAGTTGCTATAATTATATTTGAAGATTAATGAATAAAATCGACGTTTAAAAAAATTAACCTTTAGGTCGATAGTGATCTTCCGTATAGCTCCGAAGCAACTCATTTTCATAACACCAAAAAAACATGACGTCCACCTTCGGAGTAGTGCCAACCCATAAGTGAGATGCTCGGTAGAACCTGACATGTCCAGAATATTTATACCATCGAGGTAACTGAAGCGCCACCATAATTTTACTCACCGGCCGTAAAGTCAGTAGAAATTGCAGTCTGAGCTAGTCTGCTTTTCCCCTGCAACAGTATACAACAGTGGCGTTCATGATATAAACACAGTTTTTACTTTAACTATCCCCTCATGCAATCACGTGTTCCCGGGATTTGATAAAGCTTAGAGATTTGCAACTTTCTACAGGCGGTCCACCAACATATTATCACACGTGTCTACCTACTTCCTGTATCGGTTCTAAAGAATTTATGTCTTTACCCTATGTGAAAAGCAAGTGCAGACAAATCCTAGCGGAAGTTCTTTTATTTCAAACGAATCAACAACACAGGTGAGATAAATGTATTCCACAGAAAGTGATGCACAAATAGGGTCGAATTACAAAGTCTTTCATACCATCGTAAGGGTTGTTTGCTAGGCTCTCAGGTTGAGTAACGTATTTTTTTCAACCTACGGTCAAGTCTAGCCTTGTGTTGCTTGGTTTGTTCATCTCCCATCCATTAACAGTTTTCTTCGTTCTCATACGACTGCACAACTGGATTTACTACCACTGGTGGTCGCCATGCTAATATAAAGTGCATGATATATGACTTTTGACGTTGCGATACACGTCGAGTATATCTTTGTTTAGCAGCTACGTAGTTCCACCGGCCACCCTTTATTGTGCAGCGTTACATTACGGAGCTTCAGGTGTTACAACGGTAGCAGAATTTGCATTGCTTCCATAACTGTTTTGCCTCAATCGTTTATTTCATGCTGGCTCCCAGCTAGACGGGACGTATTTTATTCAGTTTACTAGAAGCTAATCGGTTGTATTTTACTGTTGTACTTGACGTTCCTCCGTTTATTCGAAAACTGATGAGCTTTCTCTCTCGCGCGCTTGGCTGACGCCTTTTAATAACGCTCGCTCAAAATATTCAATCTGAGCTTCCAATGAATTAAAAACGTCATGCCACAGGCCGCGTGTTCATTATCGTAGAGTTTTGATAGATTGATGGCCAAACAGTAATGCGAAGATGTGGTTATAGTGAAAAGTCGCACGTGCGCTGTTTGCATATCTTAACATGTTCACGATCCTCTGATTATTGTAGTACCTGAGTACATCGAGAGATAACAATATATTTGAACGATAATGATATGTACACGTTCGGCTTTTATAAATATACAAAGTACAGATTGACCGATTAAATAAGCCGTGTACTACCCATAGAGTATCATGAGGAATGTATGGGTTGAATGACCGGCGTGCAACCTCTTCCTTGCCTTGTTCATCTTTGTAAATGCATCTCAATGGAATCTGACACTAAAAGCGAAATCTAATGCGTAGCCTCAAACCCTACTAACGCAGACTGGAAATGCAAATGGGAAAAGCCCTTATATTATTGTAAAATCGACACATCTATCTACAAAATCAAATGTACAATAAGCGTCGCAGCCTTGACGAAACGTTTTCATAGAAGGCAGCGAATGAATGTTGCCACATGTATCTTGTTTTGTGTAAAAAGAATTTTGTCCTCCTGTAATTTGAGTTCAGTGCCAGTCTGAAGATTCTCGTACTATCATAATAATTCAGGAAAATTTTAGATTTATAGCATATATATTCGGCCATTTCTACATTACATCTATAATGCTTTCGAACGAAACTTGTCCTAACATTTATAAGGCTAACTTTTTTCACGATACTTAAGAAGTGAATTAGTTTTGAACCTTCTATAACCTATTGGTGAATTTCAATTTGGAATGCTGTTGTCAATTGTTAATCGACTAACTCGAAAGATTCAACAGGTGAACTAATTTTGAGCAACTAAACCGGAAACAGATCCTGCAAATTGGGGTCTCATAGGACGAATGAATGAATTTGTGCATAAAGTAAAAGTGAAAGATTATAATTTAGCGGATGAGTGTGAATCTGATACTTCCGAACTGGCAAGCAGTAAATGTCCCGCCCACACGAAACTGCTTCCATGTAGTATGTTTTTCCGTAGCAAATACGACTGTCATAAGGAGATCAAATTAACTTAAGGCAAGAATTATTCCATTGAAACAATTATTACGTTCGTAGTTGTTTCTACGTTTCTAAATTGTAATATTTTTTTTATATATGGCTATTTATTTGCGTAACCAAAACCAAACGTGTATGTTATACAAAAAACAAAAATTATCTCAACTTCGCGCGTTTTATTATTGTACGTGTTTTATTATTCAATTAAAGTAGGTATTTGAGGAGTGTATGTTCCGCTACGGGCGATGCTGAATTATTAATAATGAGAACAGGGCTTTTCAACTACACTGAAGTAGACAGCGCTTATGGAATGATTGATGACATTTATTTCGAACCTATCATGATGTAACTTGAATGAATTTATCCCACACGTTGTAATGCATGCCATGACGCACTCAGTCAGCCAATAACAGATAGCTAGCCGTAAGATCTCAGTTTTATCAAAGTTCATTTGTTTACAATAAAATCAGCTGACCATTGAGCGTTCCTTTTAAATGCTGAATGGGTTATTCAAGTCTATCCAGATAGTTGACCACAATAATAAGTGATAAGATTCAGGCTTCTATCATTTCAGGTGCATATTGCGATGTGAAAAACCTTTATCATTGCGCACTAGGAATGTAGAATTTGTCTGCCACGTTTGCAGCTTTCCTAAATCGAAACCCACATTCTCATCCTCTGATCGGTCATAGACCGTTCGAGCAGCGTATTGGCTGTCGGCTTCTGCGAATCCTTTTAATGTTCACAGTTAAAGCGGTGTAACTGTAATGCCAATTCTCTACTTTCTATTCTTCACTCCATTTTCCACTGATCAATACCCAACTTTCAAGAGTTTCCGCGGATGAATGAGTGTATTGGAATGAAGTCACGAATATCTCGCACGACAATTGCCTCTTGTCCGCCACGTTTGTTCACAGTTGTTAAGGAAACAGACTCTTGGCGCGAGTAGTTATTGTCTGTTAATTATAATCGGCCTGATTTCCCAGCTAAATTTGCGTAGACATTTATTTTAATTTGGTGGAGAGATTCGATAATCCAACACAGTCTTTAATATTCACCTTTTACCATGTTTTAGTGTTTTAAATATTGTATCAATTGTATTATAAATTATTACACATTTTAAAAAAGCTAAATTAGAAGTCAACGAGCATACCTGAGATCACACTCACGGTTTCGATACAAATTGCCACCAGGCTAATAGAAGGGTCGCCCGAAGGGTTAAACAATACTTCGAAAAACCGGAACCCAGGAATGGGTGTTGCACTAATAGAATATTTCATGAACAACTTTTAAAATTAAGGAGCAATCAATTCCTAAAAACAGTAGAGTATGTAAGACCGTTTAAGACCGTGTAAGAACTAAAATATGTTTTGCACCTATGCGATTCCCGCACTTGTTCTTGGTGGCCTGAGGTCTATTGTCCGCCCTTGGTTTCATCTTACTTCATAAGATGAAATCCAGCCAAGTGGAAAACTAAAGTGGAAGCCGTATTTGACCAAACAATTTTTATTTGAGCAAACAACTGTTTTCATTGTACTAATTGTGGGAAAAAGATTTGTAAGGTAGTTGACCAGACATACGCAAGGAGCATCCAATGGCTAATCAGTTCCGAATTTTCTATTGATCGGTTTCTTCAACATGTATTTGCGAAAGGAAGAGATGTCGAACCCGTGGTTCTTCTGTACATCATTCTTTAGGTTAAAGAAAGTTTTTAGTGCAAACTCTTTCTTAGTTACAATCAAGCGGGCGTATTCGTAGATGACTATTACCATATTAACTATCCGTCAGAGAAACCGCACGCAAAACCGTTCCAAGCAAAACTACTACCGATGGTGCTCTATTAAATTTAATCAAACTACTAATTTGGATTAGAGTTGTTTAATTTACAACTACCAATATACGTGTCCAGATGTTTGGTAAAACTTGTACTTATAAAAATCATTAAATAGTCTAGAACGAAGACTACTTTCCTACATAGGGTACAATATCGCCCAGAATGTGAATGATGTACACACAGGCACTTTTAAGGAACGGCATAGCATAATTCTACTAAGCTCAACGAAAGATTTGTCATTACAGGACTCAAACAGGGTGTAATGGAGGTGCAGAGATGACATCTAGCTCCTGAAAGCCACTTTTTCGAGAACACCGTTACCTATGAACAGATTACGTATAACACAGTTTTTATCACTAATGGTCCTAAAGGACATATTCAGCCTCAACAAAAACACCGAGGTACCGGCGCGTTTCGAAAATTCTAATATAAACAAAAGACAACTAAAAAAAATATTTTCCTATACTTACTCATCATAACGTCTTTGAAATGCAATGTGCCTAGTCAATTAATCCTTTAGCGCATATAATCCCTTTAAATAAACTAAGTAGGATTGACGTTACAAATAGACATTTACAGCCGACGTCATTTTTTTATTTTTTGCAAACCAAGCTGCAATGGAATCACGTCTAGCGAATACGGGGGGCGTTTAGTAATTTAAAATTAAGACTTCGCCACTTTGCATGTGCAGGAGCGTCATCCTGGTGAAATGAAATTTCTTTTCAAAATGCTACGTTTAGTACTACTCATTGCGTTTCTGGTCATCAATTAATCTGGTCATCTTTTTGAGTAAAAAGGCTTTGAGTAAAATGAGCTAACGTACCCAAACATTGCCTCGAAAGCAAAATGTGGTTTTCCGTTAGTAATTAATTGAGCCCATCTGGTACCCATTTTGCTGTTTGTTTATAAGCACACGATTTTAGAAAGTTCTAGATATTTTTAGTGATCCTTTGCGTTCCAAGCACTCACAGCCTATCAAACATGAACCACGCGATTGAAATGAACCATACTATTTACGATAGCGTACGGTAGACCTCCGGTGCATTTTTTCTTAGCCATCCGCAGTGTTCTGAAGACTTTAGTTCCTGGACGTTTCAGAACTCGCAGATACTGCGATATTAGATCGTATCTATGTTCTCGAGTCGCCAAATATCAAGTTAGCTCAAGTCTGCTCAGCAAAACGTATCGCTACGTGACCTAATAAGCACGTCAAAAATCTATTTTGCTTTTACCTAAAGAGTGCCACCGTTTGAACAAGAGCAAACACCAATTTAACCAACAGCTCTGAATACTCCCTTGGTGCAGCGATTTGTAAAAAATGTTAATGATATATAATGCTCTATCATCACATATCGCTAGCAGTAAATGTAGTATTACTGCTTTATTAGCAGATCGTGATATAACGTTGATGACGTAAAAGACTAGTGTATTTCAGAAAAGCTCAGTGAGCCCTTGCAAAAGCTGATTTGGCTATTCAGGTATTCTTGTTTTGAACGATCGTATAAGAATTCATGGGAGTACGCAGTTACAGAGCGGGCAACTTGGATGAATGTGGTCTGAACGAGTTTGTGTGTTGTTGATAACTCATTAAAACAAAAACTCTATATTGTAGGTCACACAGATGATATTTATATGCTTGCAGAGTTAGAAAGTCCAATTTCGAAAGTAATTTGATTTACTCACAGGCAGATACGTTCACAGAGGGAGAGGGCCACCTCTAACTGACTAACAAGTTAGCTGACTAGTATCTTCATTTGAGCCAAAGTTTTATTCTGGCTACCCGCCGCAAACAGCACTACAGCACGCAAATCTTAGACCCACTATTTCTAACGAATAAAACCATTTGGACTAACTGAATTTATCGCGTCGGCATAGCATTGGTCCATGAAAAGCAGTTAGGATATTTCAGTTCTGTTTATCTATCTGGCGCAGGCTATCGCTAGAGTTACACAAGCTGCTATAATGTACATGTCAGACATCCATTCTCAGTACCTGACTTTGACTGCTGCACGTTATTTACATAGTTAGTCGAAAAATCAACACCTTCAGAGTTCTATGCCAGGCTTGCGTATCACATATTTTAGATAGCTACTCATATAGTGATTCAATAACGGATCTCTGACACTTACTCTATTGACTAGCTTAATATCAAGCTCAAAATTGTACAGCTTAGCTCATCGTCCTCAGGTTAAGCGAATTGCGTGATCTCATTTCTAAGGATGTTAGTCACGGTAATTACAGTATACAATAAAAGTACAGTGATAATCGAAGTGCCTGAGCCTTTGACTCCGGCACTTCTGTTAAAGCTCGTATTGTATCCTATCACGGGTAAATCGAATATATTTTTCCTTTTCGAATATATTTTTGTGGAATATATTTCTCCTAGAGATTGCATGTTGCAATAAATTTGTTTGCTGTTCCTTCCGTTTCATTGTGACTTGATCCATGCATTTTGGGGCGTCACACCGCCTATAATTCACCACTTGTGAGGTTACTGTACGGGCCTCTGAACAATAAATTCAAGAGAAAAACAGACGTACATCCTTATACTGTAACCACTTCTCGTATTACTTAATGGGTCAACGGACACGGGGCGTCCCATCGGACGCTCTTCCTCGTTGCCGTAGGGGCAGATGAGTGTTCCTGAGCCTCTTGCCGACCGGTTTTAAAAGTTTCCGGTGGCTTTGTTGTGTGTCCAAGTGGGTGTGGGCGCAACCCCGGGCATGGTGATGGCCTCTCTCCTCTAGCGAAGGCTTCTGCTGACTTCTAGACGAAGCAAGAAAGGCCAGCCCGCCCGTCTGACGCCAGCTAGCCAGGCCAACGAAGCGACGAAGTAACGAACTAACGAAACGCTTTTCTCAACTTTGTGGCCAACTTTTTAGCACCGCGACAAAACTTGGTTGCTATAGGACGGCTATCGCGTCTGCTCCGACGATGACGTACCGAAAAGAGTGACTCCACCCACAGTCAAACGGAGCGAGCGTTTCATATTGTTGAGGGTCAAAGATGAGGCTGATGCGGGATACAGGTTTGAGTATTGTGCTGGTGTGTCAGGAGCCAGAAAGGCATTGAAATACATATGGTTGTTGCCCAGATCTACTAATATTCTGAATAGAGTTTTATGGAAACTAAAAATCTCCGTTGTGTAAATCGAAATGGCAATTTTAGTACTCTATGTTATCAGTTTGTTGGCGCAACAATGAATGCGCGTTATCTAGACGAAACGAATATACTAATATTTTAATGGCTCAATTATTGCGTATTCTAGCGTAGGGAACCTGCTACGCGCTTTATATTGTTATTACAATGGAACCCACAGAACTGGCGGGATTAGAGGTCTTATTGTTATATTCATTAGCCAGGGAATTGATCTCTCTTATTTCTCTCACTTCACAATCTCACTTCATCCTATTCAGGTTTTCACGAATTAGCTTTGGCCGGTGGGTGGCCCACCAGAAGACTTAAATACATGCTATAGGAAGCCAACAAAGCAATTCTTCTACGAAACAAATTCCTTAAATACATTCACCCTAAGTGCCTCATGTTATTAAGAAAGCTTAAGTATTCTATTTGTCCTCAGTCAATAACAGACACTTGAGTTTCGTAGTATGACAATGCAATTAGTACGGTCATTATAGACTTTTGTGTGAAAAGCCAATGTTTCATAAACAAAACCGAGTGATTATTTTTAGTAGTATTTTCAATGATAATAAGCTTTTGATCACCTATACAACAAAAGTCCGAATGATATCATCGGGACTATAGTCGTCTTCGCCGTCGTATCGAGAGACGACATGCAGCAACAATTGAATACTATTTTTTAAACACATGTTCGAAAATGCAACCTCACAGGAATAGAAATACATGCATCTTAATGGTGTTCAACTTAGGGAAGTCAGTAGATTGACTCTAACTGCTTTAATTTAGTTTTAAGTAACCAGGTTGAGCCTCAGTCCGAGCCTCCCATAGCCAGTGATTTACTCATTTCGATTGTCTAAGGCTTCATGACTTTTTTTCTACGGCTGTTCATCTTTAAGTTCTCTCACATTAAACTAATTTTCTATAGAGGTTCCCATACGAAGACATATTCTCTAGTTTTTTCACATTATATCGCAAGGTCTTGAACGGCTTAATCGATATTTTTCAGTAAATCCCAAACTAACTTTAACCGTCACATCCTACCGCTTTAGGATTTCCTTGGCTGTTAAGAAATTTTCATTTACATTATTGCGTGCTGTACGCTCACGTGTACGAGAGACTGGTGGTATCTGCAGTGAAACGAAAGCATGGTGTTTCCAACTTCGGTCGTCGTCAGATGCAGCACCGATTTTATACTTTTTTGTATAACTTTAGACATTTAAAAGTTTGCGTCGGTGTATCATTGTTCCATTCAGAGATATAATCTATCAATGCTTGAAAATGTTCTGTATCTGCTATTTGCTCTATACGTTTTTATAACCAAGATCGTGCCATAATCGCCCCATTTCGCGTGAGTTGTCGTTTCCCTGAGCAGAGACTAGATCTACATATACATGGCTCCAAGTAACTAGCAGAAAAGCGAACAGGAGGCCGTAACGTGCCTATCCGCAATTGGTGGTGACTCACTCCGTGGTAATAGTATTATAGTGGTTGGTAATAGTTTTGCTTACCCCAGAAGCATTTGTGGCTGCCCGAATAATGGTCAGAGAACTAGCCGATTGCTAGGGGCATTTTCGGCAACTGATAGAGTGAAAATGCGAGCAGCGTTGGTCTTTCGAGAAGTGGTGGCAACCACGTTATGGTTCTTCTTTGCTTGCTAAATTCAATGCAGTATAACCTCACTGGTACTAAGGATGACTCAAATCATAGCAAGCTCAGTTGATTTGGTGTCGTTATGGAACGACCTTACAACCTTCCTAAAAACGGCATTACGATAAGGTATCTTGGCGACCTCAATATAACATCGTCTGAGCGTTGTGATTTGTAATGTAGTAGATTCGATTAAATGGCTAAGATATTCGATGTCCAAAACGGAAGAAGCATATCGTACTTAATTAACTATGGTGCTGTCAAGCATCGAGCTCGGTGGCTTAGTGCATTCGTGTGCGTTTTGCGAATAAATGAGAGAAGTGCACAGGTTCAATCCCCGCGTTTATAATTTTCATGTGTGATTCAAAGCCGAATGGCAAATTTCCATTACGTGAGCATTTGAATCTCCGCTATTTATAGTGAAAATTATTGCACTAGTACCTCATTGCAACAGAACAGCTTATCAAGCAAAATTCTTCATAAATTGCTCTGCAAAGTACCCCTTCACAAACATTCCATTCTAATTTAGTGATTGTTAAAAGTAAACAAGATAGAAAAGCAGTTGTCATTTATTAACAGTCACAATAATGAATGAGACCCCAGTAGTGTGCCCCGGGGCTTGAATATAAAGAATATGAATATGTACTGTATTAATACTCGTCAATAGTCAAATCTGATATTGTTAAAGGCATTGTTCAATGGAGATTTCTCGTCCTACCTGCAGCGAGGGTTCTCGACAAAAAACATTATCATCATGACATTAACTTGCTTGGTCAGTTTAATGATGCTGCAAAGCGCCGTCTATGAACACAAAAAGGTAATAGGTAAGATGCGCCAAAAAACTAAAGCAGAATGAGAAAAAAGACTCTAATGATGCACTGCACGATACAGGCGACTGGTACCGGTATCCCGAAGAAAAATGCATTGACACGAGCGAAGGAACGTCCTTGAATCACTAAAACAGTATATAGAGGGACGAGCTTGTCGCCAACTCGAAACAACTAAGCAGAACTGCCCAGTTCTGCTCGTGCTACCCTCTATACAACCATGAAAAAGCCGGTTAATGTGCGGATATTCTAATATGATGAAGTGAGACGCTATAAATCTTTCCGTGAATATATTTGGTACATAATCTTCGGTAACAATGTGAGATGGGACTGATAGTAATACCCACAGCTCATCGAACGTTGGCTCAATATTTTAAGAACAACATGCTTGTTTATTCGATAAAGTGCTTTATCAATATTGGTATTACTATTATTGTATTCTTAAGACAATAGAAATATATTCTTCTAATAATAATGCTTTTTTTATTATTATCATCCTCAATAATATGACGGACCTACAATTTGACCCAGTATTTTAGCACTAAAATTCGTAATGTTTGCGTACTTACTCATCTCACATATTTGAGACAAGATCTCCTGCATGGAACATGGTGCTCTGGCCTGGATGGTCCTGATTTAGTACAGATTGGGAATCTTTAGCTTTGAGTTTCAGTTAAGGCGGGTGACAGCGGTCGCCGCGATGTGTCGTGAAACATGCGCAAATCCGACCTGCTTTAGCCTTTAACCAGGGTGATGATATATTACCAAAAACTCTTTCTCTCGAATGTTCTGTAGTTACCACGAGGCCACTGACCTTCAACATATCTAATATATTTATTGCCTGTTACAATTGTAGTCATAGTGACAAATTCATAAAGACAAACATGCTGACCGTTTGACCATGATGCCAATCGTTTTAGATGCTCAATGTGATCCAAAATTGTAATTTCGCACAGAATCGTCAAGTCTTAGGTGAAATTGCGTTATAATTTTCGTTTATGAATTGCTAACTAAAAAACAACGAAGTCAATGTATCACAAAGTTATGGGATTTTTTCTCATCTAATCTGGTAGCGCTAGATTTTAGCAAGTAGCCTACCATATCGACTGACCCACCGACCGCCCCATGATTAGCTTAAAAGACCCTGTTGATTCGTCCAAGTTGCCATAAAGTCAGCAGCAGAGGACAGTACTACAGCATGATAACGGCCACCAAGAGCGTTATTTCTTTACCTTGGTTTTGCCGAAGAGCTGTCCTTCTACTTACTAAATCCCAGAAGGGTCACCGCCTCCAAAAACAATTGAAAACATTCTGTCTCTACCTTCATTTTTTGATCAGGTAGATTCTTCCCGAGCTCACCGAGGTCACTATATTCTATAGGCACAGGCTCTTATTGTTGCACGTGGATGATTGTAAATCGGTGGTTGTGTAGTAGTAGGATCAATTGTTTCGCGAACAATATATAACACTGGCAATGGAGGGAATTTATGCGGTGATCGTTTCGTCGTTCCGCACTAGAGCAATTCTTATTTTGTTGTGTACGATGGAGTTTTGTGTTTTTTTTCTGCTGAGTATGTTTTTTGTCTAGGTACTGGCTCGTAAAAAATTCCAGCCCCTGTTTCATGTTTCGCTTTTTATGTGTTGGCCGCTCTACGTTTAAAATTTTGAAAAATACTTACACAATGTAACGAACAGTTGGTCAGCGAATTCATTCGAACGTATTGCGATACTTAAATTATAAAGCTTTGCGCGTTATTAAGACTATACAAATGCTTTCTTTGCGCTTTGCAGTAACTATCGTATACTCGGTGTTTTTTCCAGTTTATTATAAAATGCATCTAAGCTTTTTCTATCGTCTGTTTCTCACCTTTACCGGGCTGATGTATGCTATACATCAACAGCTCTAAAAGAAAAGAACTCTGGATACCAGTGTTCCCTAGACTGTGCCTCTTGTTCGGCTTTCACTTCTGCAAGCGTAGTTGCTCGGAAGAATCATCACCGACTCAATCTGCTCACCGTATGAACCGGACTCTCACTCATACATATGGTACAAAAAGCAAATTTATTCTGTCATCGCTAGCTAGGACGGCGCCTTAACGCTACGTATACTGAATATGCTACGACTGCTAGGTGCCGCTACTTCTGCAATCCTCAGTGAATGTCCTACAATTCTAGCATTACCCAAAAAGTGGGAATTCAGTGACAGTTAATGCCCCTTTTCTTTATCTCTCGGCGTTTGCATAGGCAAAATAAGAATGACGCTCGGGTAGATGACGTCGATTTATAAACGTCGCCATTGCGCTGTCTAGGCGAACGACGTCGTCTTGGCTATGGCTTCCTACCTGTCCTCCAACGCTTAGACGCCGCAGCACATCTTCCGTCTTTCGGTTTTTTACTGCGCGGTGGCGTCTCTCGCCCAGAAGCTGAAAAGAAAACGTTGAAGGGGAACGTGCAGAGAAATCTATGGGCAGCCTCGAGGTGTTGAAGACTCACAGAGAGCAGGCGAAAGAACACGCCTGGCGTCGATGGGAATGGTGCGAGAAGAGCTGTAGAGGGGACGCATACGAAGAGAAGCAACTATGTATGTATCTGTGAAGGGCTGAGTATGCACGTGTGATCTGTACGTACCTTCATAAGTAGGAAGATATGCGGGCGTTTCATAGTTTGTGTGAGAATATAAGATCAAATGATGCCGCAGAAATTTCTCTACGGCCTAGAAGACCCGATTGCCTTGTCGAGTTTGTGTATATAATATATGGGAAAAATAATAATGTTGGCTAAGAAAGCCCCAGAAAAAAGCAGAAGTATGAGACAATGCTGCTCCAGAAGAAATATAATCCCGAAGATTATTACTAGTACTAACAAGCATTTTGTATAAATATGTTTCAAAATCATGATCCCTACTCAAGTTTAGCACAATTATCGCAGATAAAAGTGTGTTAATGGGCAGCGTCATAATGCCTCAATTTTTTTGCTTTTGTTAAGCTTAAACAGTAATGTGTGTTGATGTTATCCAGTGTATGTGCACGTCATACAGTTATTCTCAAATTACTTTCTTTCATTATACAAAACCTTGAATTTTCTTGCAAGATAAAACTGCTTTGCTGAAACCTTACCTAGTGAGGCCTTTTTTCATACGCGCCACAATAAAGTGGTACGATTGCATGCAATTGACTTATAAAGTTGCATCCAAGGGTATATCATCTTTATCAAAATATTCTAAACTTGCGTTTCTTAAGGGATCCTATTTTAAGTTTTGTTGCTAATACGTTAAGGAACACGTTCAGGTAACCCTGTAGCCACTGATGCATGAGTTTTACTAACGGAACTGCAGTTTTACAATGCAGTGAAACAGTTCATACTGCAGCAAAAATAGTTATGCGGTCTAAGTATGCAGAAAAATGCTGTGGGTGCGCAAAAGAGTCTTATTTAAAGTATAAAGCCAGCTGATTTAAATAGGTAAGTAATCGGCGGTTGGTTAATTATGCGTCTTCACGCTTTGCAGTAAAAATTCTACCCGTATTCGCTTAATGCAATAGGCTTGAGAACTCGTTAACCGTTTATACGTCTTTTCTTTTGTAAAATACTCATACATGAGGACAAAATTAAATAATGTGATGTGTGATGCGCAGCTAACTAGAAGATTGTCGTGCATCAGTACTAACTTTAATTCTTTGTTGAGCTGTCATTGGTTACCTTGGTCAAAACCCACTAAGTTTAGCTACCTCTAGATCCATCAGTTAACCATTATCTAAATTTGATTCACAGCTACATCTAGACGACAAATCAAAAGCTGAATGAACTACTATTTTTGTCCAACGTAAGTCCCGCTCTATTAATAGGTTGACGCAACATCTAGAGACGTACGATCTTATATAACAGAAGCGCTTGATTCTAGATTTTCCTCGCTTATGAACTTAAGCATTGCACAATTCGGTATCGCGTCATAATAACACATAAAGCATATATTTATTCAGCATATTCCGCTTCGCTGGCATTTTTATTCGAATTTTCGTGTTTTGTGCCTTTTTTACTATAATCTTAATGTCTTTTGTGCTCCTGTGTTTCTCAATAGCATGCGGTAGAAGCGTTAAACTGAAAAAAATGCAGCATTGTAAAACTTTTATTTAGGTAACACTTGCAGCTTGCTTCTTCTGCTGCGGCGAAAATATGCTAGTCCAAAGATTATGAACACGCGCGGTCGATAAGAGTTTTTTGTATTTATCAACTGGCTTAGTCGATACGTTTCAAGGAGCAACACGCAAGCTTGCCCTTCGTGTAATGCACCTAGTATCGTAGCAGTGTCAACAAAAGCACGTCTTTATTACACTATCTCGTCACACTGAGTGCCTTCCGTTAGCGAATTATTTATTTTGTTGCCAATTATTGAGAGCCTACCCTTACTCTAATAGTCAGGCGAGAAATGCACATAAAATCATTCCTTAAACTAGTAAACTAACAGTAAAGCGATGTTTTTGCGGCTTAAACGCGCGTTGATCTGGAATTCACCACTTCAATGTCGATAAGAGGGTCAGATGAAGATAACGCGTTTAACAAAGGTTACCTGATTCGATTTTGCAGCCGATATATTTATTGCTGTATTTTTTTCGCTCGACTTGTTGCTTTCTTGTGGGGTGGCAGGTAGAACAGTAACATCATCAGTACAAAATTTTCGTCATGAAAATGTATTAATTTCTCACACAGTCTCATAGCAGCATCTGAATCGCATTTAACGTTACAATTGTCCAATGTTTCAGAAGGACGACTACTTTTATAATAATATACCGTGTAAAGAGAAATCTAAAAAACACTTATTTAAAGATGAAGAGCCACTGGTCGTTGATCACCCGTAAAATCTAGAAAAATCTATTACCACTTGCGGAGTTTCTCTCAACATCAGGTGTAATACCTTTTTTGTCTACGCTTCAAGAAGAAAATTGCGGAATGGGTAGCCTATCTGTGTTTGACTGCACTCATCCTTTCTTTGAACTTTATTGTACGCCTTTGGCAGTAAAGAGTCGAATTAAAGAACACTAATTGAAGTCAACAGCTTTCAAGTGCCTTTGCCCTTTACTTGACACGTACCATTCCAGTTCGATAAGAATTGTCCTTTCATTTATTTCATCACACAAATAACGAAATACATTTATTTTTCTTCCGTAGCTTAAAATGGATCCAATTGTACAATTTTTTTAAGCTGAATTTTCTCAGTGTAAGTGCACATTGACAGAAACTTGTTAAAAGAATTTATTTAAGCGGCAGTTATTCATTGGTGCATCAAGATACCCCCTTATCTTTACCCTCGCTTACAATCTTCTGATTGTTTCTTAAATATAGGTCGAACTTAATTGAATTGGAATCTCAAATTAGGAAACGTACTTCAATAGAAAAAAAGGAGCTTATTACATATTATTTAATCAATTTAGCATCAATAAACGTTTAGCCAGCTTTCGCATTCTTGATTTCAAAAAAGATCTTTTTTCAAAGCAGCCTCTACGTTTTTTTACCGATCAACAACCGGCAGCTCTTTTCTTACTTGATTCTATACAGAGTTACACAAGTGAGTGCTGGCAAAGGTACAAATGGCTGCATAAGAGCGACGAGGCCTTTTCTTGCATTTTTCAGCGACCTTTCCCTGACTATATTCCCAATCACTCTCGTCTTACAGTCATCCTAAAAGGCTAGTGAGAGCTTCGTCATATTGGTAGCACTTGGGAACGAGCAAGTCTTTGTTTCACATCGCGATCTCTACTTAGCGCATTTACTTAGCATGTGTGAACAATTTTCGGCGTAAGGTTGAAAAAAAGGGAACTTGAACGGAGGAAAACTGTGAAAAGCCCAAAGGTGTAAAGACCAGCAAGAAGGACCTAGCTGAAAGGACACCGCCGCTATTAGTTTGGTTGTCCTATACATGTATTTGTATAGTCCAGCGAATCGTTTAGCACACTATTTGCGAGTATATCGATTGATATAGCTGCTTTAAGATTTATAGGCATGTTGGTGCTTGCTTGACTGCCAGGAAACTAACGTAGCATTGCATAAAAAATTAACGCTTCACAGGGACAAGCTCCAAAAATTTTGAGCCAGAGTATATAGAATGCAGTGAGGATATGCAAAATTTTTGCGTGTAGATGAAGGAAACAGCGCGAAGTTATGTACAGACGGAAATCCTCAATAGCGATAAAATCCACGTGTACTAATCTGTCTGACTAAACGTATGTACTCACTCGGAGAAATCCTTGGAAGAATTAAAATATTTTCTGTGAATAAGCACGCTCTGATGAACTTAGCAGATGTCGTACTCCCTGCTTTCTAAAAACTAAATATGAAACTCCTAAACACATACAGAATTCTGCTGCACTGCTGGTTTTGAAACAAAACTGGACAGAATCATTCAAAAACAGAATCATTCAAATAAATGTATTTTAGATGGTAATAAACTGACTGATGGTTAGCCCCGAAAATACTATTAGATGGCATTAAACCAAAAAATCACAAGCGTTTCATAAATATAGCAGGATGAATTGCTTTACCACTTTACATTTGACAACAAAATGGCACAGCCGAATTCTCAATTGAAATACTGGTTAGTCTTGCTAAACACACTGCTTGCTATCTCTGATTTTTCAATGTTCTTAAGCGTAGGGGCTGCGAGTTGTGGCGCAAGGATTCTAAAGGCTTTTGTGAAGAAACAAATTAGATTGTATATAGGAATTAGATTAGACCTACAATTAGAGATAGGAATTGGACCAATTAGATTGTACATAGGATCTAATTAGATTGTATATACATCGCAGAAGATTTACATTCAACGAAACTTTAGTGCTATTAAGGAGCGAAACATCATATCAGATACCCGGTATCAGCATTGCATGAAACAAGTGATGCAGTGTTTCCCAACAAAAGCATTAGATGTATCCAAAATAATAAATATTGCAATGATTGACATATTCGGTTTACATGTATTGGCTATGGCATTGTGGCATTATCGCACACAAATGGTACAAGAAGAGAGAATATCAAAAAATGACACACAAGCGAAAAATATCGAAATAAAAAAACTTATTGAATTCAGAGCATTTTGATATTTTCTATTTAAACCATTCGAAACATTTTTATTTACTGAAGGTGTTTTCAATTCCATGGAGAAAATTCTGAAACAATTAAATAGAGCAGACCCTATCGTATTTCTAGAAAGTTTATCATACTAACGAGTTTCTTTATGCTTTTTATGCTTCTTTTGCTTGAGGTTTCTATGTATAGAGCTTTTCTGGAACGACTTTTTTCCGTAGAACTACTGGCTTGATCAGTCCAAGTGTTGACATCGCGCTTTGCCGCCTTGTGCCGCCCGGAGGACCGAGTCACCGGTTAACAACAGTTTGATCACAAGACGATTAACGTTTCGAGACCACGAAGTCAAACCGTTTGCGAGATCAGAGCAGAGTAACGAAAGCGCTAGCAGTCGTTTCGCCACCGAGGCATCAAAACACATACAGAACACATGTTCAATAAATGCAAGTGTAATTAAAAAAGCAATTATATTTTCTACACGTAGATTGATGTACTAACCGGGCCTCGTTAATGTTAGCTTCGCCCAGCGATTTTTGTATGGGGCTCTGAGCCTCATGACAAAGTCAATTGTCAGCTGTAGCCTATATAGTAGGTCAGCATCTGGAGGGGCAGGATAAATATAGAAGGGGGGATTTATTTGGTAATAATTCAATAGAATATTATCGTAAAAGGCAATGTACCTATGACGAAAGTGTAGCAAATCCGTTAAAAGAGTGTCGGTGGACTATTAAGAGCATTTGCCCAGACTGTTCCATGCATTTTTTATCAACGCATCCCAAACCTTCCACTTTTTGCTTCGATAAATACAATTGCAAACTTCGTTAAAGGCTTTGTTTCTTGTACGGTTATTTTAATATTATGTCATGCAGACACTAGCACATCTTTTCCGTTTTTGGCCGTTAAATGGCATTAGACGCATTAGGCAACCTTGCGCGGCTATTAACTAACATAATTTCCAATAACTGCCACGAAGTGCATACATTTTGTTTCTTTGGGATACTGCGAGGATACTATTGTCATTACGTCTACTTGATTGAGGTGTTTTAAATTGATGGTAACTGGGATTAGCGACAGATCCGCAGGTACAAAAAATTGGTTGTAGGCGTTGTAGTTAATATACATTTATTTTTATGAGGCATATATAAGTCACGGAATGAGTGAAGCATTTGTCTGTTGCCATTTATATCTTTGAGTCTATTTTTAGCTGTAATTCGTGAATGTTTTAAAGCTTATCTAAGTTCCTAATATGGAACAGAATAGACCGTAAAAATACGAATATTAAATAGATTTATCGACGATTGTGGTGCGAATAAGATTGTGCATAAGCAGTAATTGAGCTGACTTGCTGACAACAAGTCGTTAAAATTGTATGGAAACCTTGGGTAAAAACTTTTCAGTCTGTATCACACGCATCAACACAGCATTGGCAATAGCAATCATCTGAGCAATCTGGGTTTACGTCGCAAAATAAATTGATTTTGAGGGTTTGGTTTCAAAAGCTGCAACGTTGTTTTTTAGTAACAACGGCCTTGATCTCTTTGCAGAGCAAACGAAAGTTCAATCCATAGTCTCACCAATGCTAGGTTAATAGCTCAGGCATGTTATAAAATACTTTTATGATTTACATGAACATTTTTGCTGGTTAAGGAAATTCATTAGAATTGCTCTAACGTACAAGGTCCATACTAAAGCCGCTTACCGAATAGGTAATAGTAGTCATCCTACTTTAAGCTCCTCGCATAAGAAACTCACGCCATTATCGTATTAAAAACATAGCTGGTATTAAACTAGCATGGTTCCGCGCTATATTATATTAAATTCACGATAGGAGTGAAAGCGTTCCATTCACGAATTATATCATTAACTGCCCCGATAACTGCCAATTTAAACATTTAAAGTTCATTCGGTCTTCCCTCATCGTAAATAAAGGAGTACTTGTACGGTATTAATATTGAATTCAATAACGAACGCCCTGTAGAGTGGCTTAAAAATACACAGGTAGGTCAAAGAAATAGTCAAAACTCATGGATATAATCGTTAAATTTTTAGTTCACAAAAACCCGGTATATTACAAGTTAGGAATACAGCTCTACATTTTGTAATAATATTTTATGAATTAATAATTTTGCGGCAAATTCAACAAAAAGCTGTTTCTTAAAAATTGTTTATCCAAAAATTCACAACTTAGGACAATTTATACTAATCCCTTCTTATTAAAAATGTGTATTATTGATCTAAACGCTAATTTAATTGAATAAAAATCATTTCACGCTATAAGTAAATAAATCTAATTATATTACCTCCCATTTTTCTAGTACGGGTTTATTCTCTACGCAACGCGTGATGATATGTGTAAGTACTAGATTTAGTAGAAGCAAAAACATCAGTCTTTGAAAAGAACTACTATGATGTAATAATGAAACTCAAAGTCGCTAACTAGTCTAAAAGTTCTTTCAACGTACACATAGAGTTTGGCATAACCTCATTGAGGTAGGCGTGCTATCAGATAGTGTTGAGAGAACCTTGGAAGGGATTTCGTATCGTCAAGTCAAATGCAGCGACAAACTTTCGGGGATCTACCTTGCGCAACATGTTGTCAAAAGGAAGCGTGCATACGAGAGAGTATACAAGATATTCAAAGGCTAGGTTGAAGTACGCACGTGTTTAATGTACGCTATATACTTATATTCTATTAATGGGAACTGTGACGCTCCTAGACTATAAAGGCAAAACAGTAGTATGTCTCTAACGATGGGGCATTGTAGTGTATTATAGGCCTCGATGCAGCTTCAGGTATGCGTCACAATATTCTACTTTGTAAGTTGGCAATTGATACCGATTTAGTATATTGATGGTACTATAGCGGAGGGAGGGACTATAGCGATTATCACGTGGTTGATTCTGGGTGTAAAGATCGAAACAGCTGTGTGCCTTCTTGACTTCCGTAAGCACAACAGTTTGATTATGTCGGCATGGTCGAAACAGTGTTGAATTGTCGGCAAAAATAAAGAGTGATTTCATTGTGCAAATAGTTGCATACGCTTATATAGGATGTGTGACATATCTACATGTAATATGGTGCAAGGAAAAACAGTTTTGTGGACCTAGCACATATTCTGAACAGAAGTTTTTTGAGCGGGAAACTCTGATATTTGGTAAGATGTTAGCTAATATTCCTCTTCCCTCTTTTCAGCCACGGTAGGGTGCTTTCAGTCTGTCATATGATTATGCAAATAACCGTTGATGAAGTTCGTCACCTTCGGGTTCGGCCGTCTGTTTCTGCTCAGCTCTCTTTCTACCTACATGTCTCTACGCCGACCAAGGTCTGGGCTGAACAAAAAGTAAGATTAAGAAGGGGTTCCATATTTCGATGATCTCGCTCATTAATCGACCGTCATACCCTTCCGTTATATTGGCCGTCAGCTTCGATTGGTTTGCGATTATTGCTTTCATTATACCTCTGTCAAGATCTTTGTCAAGCGAGTATGTCAAGTAACCAAAAGGAGCCATAAAGTATCATTAATATAGGAATATTTATATAGGTCTAACCCATCATGTATATATCATGTAAATTATAAGCCGTATTTGTATAAAGGTGTGCTTTTGGTCCGAAAGTCTCACCTTGTGTATTTCCACATCTACTAGCATTAATTAAAAATTTGTCTTTTTAGGGCTTGTCAGTTCCTTATACATGTTCTTATTTTTCATCTATGGATAGGCGTTGATGGTGCTTCTCTCTTCCACACAATATTCTCCAAAAGTATATATTGGTTAGAAGATTATGGTGGCGTAACCTAAGCGACTGTGTGCTTGAGTAGTTCAAATCGTTGAGGGGCTATACGTAAAAAGCTGACGAATGCTATTTAGAGCTGCTGGGTCTCTCTTTTGATGACAGTCGAGCTTTCCTAGCAATTTAATTGTGTTAGTCCTAACGAACTTTAATATTGTTGCTATATAAAAATTTGCCTTAAGTAGTATGTACAATGCATAAGCAAAGATCTTTACGCAAAGCAACGACACTGCAACCTTTCATGCTCCATTAAATCATAATAAATGAACACTTATGGTATGACTAAACTGGATCATCTTAATTTGCAAAAGGATCAATCTTTGGCAGCCGTCATAAGAGCGGAAAATGATAAGGACTTTTTTTCATTTGGGAGAAATCTACATTTCTATTAATGTTGCAGGCTTGTTTACAGCTGATATGACACAAACAAAATACAAATTATGTGCGGTATGCTGATCTTGAAAAGTTTTTGCGTACGAAAAGTAAAGGTTTTTGGGACGCTTGTACACATATTCAACTCTTTAATCGATGGGGCTCGAAGTTTAGACTTTGTTCATAGCCAAGCGCACTCTCATAAAAAACATATGCCTGGCCCTTACAACGGAACTTTTTTTAGGCTGTAAGTTTATCACCGACTATATTCAGGAACATCCACATCGCTCTGCACTGTACTGAGGTTATTAAGAGCTTTAGTAATATCGGATTCTGTGCAGAAAAGCACCTTTTGTTTTGCATTGAAGTATCGGGTCGATATCGAGTAAGCAAAAATGGGTATGTATGAACGGCTGAAGGCTAATATGTAGTGAATGTGATAAAGTAGATGTAGCACCGATCACTGACATATTAAGATTTTAACTGGCTCGTTCTTAGCTACCGTACATCGTGGAACATACGACTGAATCCGCCAACGCACTCTCACAATAGCCTGACGGCCGACAAATATTCAAAGAAATTTCGAACCTTACGTTCCAATAATTCCACGGTGTGTTAATGTTTATAGTTAAAGTAACTGAGTAAACGTACCTTAAGCGCACACATTTTGGTTCCGCACAACGGATTTGTCGCATTTGATTTGCAAGCATAGCTGGTGCTACCAAGGTTACATCAGAAAAACCTGAGCAATCCTTGTGACAGTAAAGGAAAGTTTTACTACAATTAGGGAATTCTCATTCTCTAGCTGTCATGTTAAAAACTATATTAATGCTGTGCATTTTGAGCATTCACGAAGAAAGAAATGAGCGTCAAGGCATTGCCAAGGCAACTTAATTATATTTCTCGCTCTTGTTTATTATAGATTCACGATCAGCAAACACAGACAAAATCTTAACTTTAGACTTAAGCGACTTGGTCCACTATAACCAACCTTGCCTCCTTCATTACAGCGCCCGACCACGAAGCCGCCTACTCGGCCATTACTTATGGTTGATTGACTGCTTTTAATTCTATGGCGGGTCGTAAAGTAATAGAATGGTCATTAGAAAGGGTTTGGCTTTAAACGTCAGCTATACCAAGCGAGAGCAAAATTCAAGTTTTAAACGCATATACTAATTTATCAATTAGAACCTCGGGCACGCCTAAATAACATGTAGTGCTTTTCCGAGATATGCAAAAAATATTAAGCAACATAAAATCCAGTAGCCTTGTGCCGTTTCTTTGTTGAAAATGCAGAGAAAAGCGTGTTTTATGTTCAGCCTACTCGATTCATTCGCTAATCGATTGAACTGCGTCTATACATACGCATGCGCGAAAGATGAAAGTAAATAAAGTTACTTTTTATAACTGTTTTCATTTATTTGCATGAGAAGACCGGCTATTTTGTGTCCTTTTTTGAATAAAATATATATAGTTTGCCAATTATGTATGTATGACAAAATGTAATATGCACCCGTATTATACATTTTTATCATTCGTGCCAGAGTAATATCCAAGTTCCCATTAGTAATCATCTAAGCAAAGCTCTTTTCGTTTAGCTGTTCATCATTTATCGCTGCTTCTAACTAATAAACGTTGTATAGGCCCGAACAAATGAGATAATCGATCGATAACATGTCTCATGGACTTCAAACCCGCATATCATGATTACAGTTCTATCATTGTTTATGCATACAACCGATACTTCAAGTAGCAGAATGTATATAGTAATAGAATGCACATATGCACACGATAAATGCACATTATTGTTCGTTAATCAATCATCCCTAACATCGATTGGCCACTGCGCTTCACTTGCTAATTTCCAGGCTGCTTAGGTGGTTAGTAAAGGCAACGTGTTCACCGAAATATTGACTTGTTATTTAAACTGTTTTGACTACGGTGAACATAGCCGTTACACGGCTTCTGCTATTAATGGTAACATTAAATTGATTGAAATTATCAAATAAACTTGTTGTGACTATTGCTATGATCATAAAATTGATGTACGATATAGGTTACCATAACATATTAAGCCCTACGTCAATTACTAAATATATATTTCACTGTCTAACCTCCGTGTTTCACGACCGAGATAGTTCGAAATAGTAGGAGCGTACTTAGCGTGCTCACGAATGCTGAGCAGAAGTGGCTCTGTATGCGAATATGGAGCGATCTAACGGTTTTAACGCTTTTCAAACATTCATCAAATCATTCACGGTTATAATTTTTTCTGTGTTGTTTCCGTAGGAGAGTTGACGCAATAAAAGTTTAGCTTTCAGCTGGTATCAATTATCACTATTTGTATTTGTATGGCATATTTTTTTACTTATAGGTTTTTTATATTAAATAAGATGAGTTAAGTGTGAGTGTTACATTGAGAGCTATTATAAAATATCACTTTCATATGAAAGAATGCACATGGGCGATTTAATTGATAATCATAAACTACTTGGACTTTTATGGGAGAAATGAAGACACGCTTCTTGGGTGTATTTGATCTTGATCTAAGCTTGGCTTTGAAACGAACGGCGGTTGGTTCAAAGTTTTTTCAAGCCCATTTTAATTTGTGTAAGCCCAATGTAAGTGTAAATAAAAACTTTTCCGCCTGGGCTAAAGAAAGCCCTCACGCTGTTATGTATGCTAGATGTCATGACTAATCATCAACTTTGCGAGAATTTCCTACGACTCATGAGACGGTAATTGTTATTTAAGTTCTTTAAACTGTGTAGTAAGAAAGGATGTAAAATCTCAGTTAGGCGTGATTTTATACGTATTTAAAAAAATACTAATACTTTTTGAGTACCCTGTAGGTTATTTTAACCGTATTTAGCTATTTGTTATAACCTGCATAAAGTCACGTGTGGTTAAGATTTTGCAACCTTTTTGAGCTGACATATACAGAAGGCTGCAAAATGTCAATCATATATTATTACTCATGAAAGTATTTTGCATACACGCACCTTGTTCTATACAGATAAAAAACCAAACTTGTTAATATAATGGCCTAATATGCACTTCTCTAAAACTTTCATAATTCCTTCGCTTTTCGTTCACTTGGCTGTGCTAATTTTACACAAAAAAGACGTTACTCCTATTACACCCGTCACGTATTCTTTACTAATAAACATGATATAAAACAAAGTCGACAAGGTAGAGCAATGTATGTACTATAACTAGAATCGTCCTTTTTTGCTTCTATGACACTAACTTGTGCTTAAATTGTTGTTTAAATTTAAAGATCGCACTAGGCAGGAATTTCAGTTTTGTGTTGTTGACCTAAGAAGACCTCAAGAGAATAAGTTTCACAAATTGTTGAACTGTTAGAGTAAAATGCATATTATTATTTATTACCTTGATTTCGAGGCCTACTAAATTCAATTTAATTGAAATACACCTATATTGAAGCGCAAAGGTTAAACACTGCTACAAACTTGTATTAGCTCAATTGAACTTGCTGGTCTGATAGACTTGTTTGACCTGGTCGAGACCTCTACGACAGCATAGCAGTCTTGGCCGTATTTTTGGATCTCCGATTTTTAGACTATTTAACCGGTAATGCATCATCTGGTATTCGTTGATCTGAAACGAGTTACAATAAAGAAAAGATCAAACTAAAGGCGAGAAAGATTACTTGCTACTGCCCAGAATGATAGATAACAGACATTTATATGCAGTCGAGCTATTGCTAAGACGTGAACTAAGTTAACCTATCCTTTTGAAGGTTCGCGTGCAGTAAGACCAGTGTGCAATCCATTAACAATTTCCTAGACTCGAGCTCATCTGAAATTTGTTATAAGTTGTTGTGAGTCCATCTCGTTTTAACAGAGGCAGTCACTGCAGAACAATTATTAGGAGGAGATTAAGCAACATACTCATTATCCTTCAGAAGAAACCTAATTTTTTAACGGTGGGGAAGGACTATATGTACTCATCAATCTAAAATTTGTACTCATTTTAATTGTATTTTATTGGTCTTTGGAACAACGAACTGATGAGCATCCGCACTTACTGTATGGAGCATCGCGGTTAGTTGACAATATTACCAAGCATTTTTTTAAAGTGTGGTAGCTGAAAAAATCTTGGGGCAGTAGAAAAAGTCTACAAAAAACTAGGACTTTCAACTTGATTGTTTGGAAAAGTAACATCGAACAAAGTGCTGAAATTTTATACTTGGTAAGTGGATGTCAATTAGGCGGATTTTTAGAGTCGAAACGCCTGTGCCGTTTTTTGTTGAACCTCGGAATTAACTTTGTAGTTTTTAGGAGTTTTTTTGGCTAAGATGGAATAACTTCCATGACAATCCATAAAATACAGGCAGAATTACCTTTGAGCTCCATATTCTACAGATATGAAGGTTTCAAAGACACGAGTTACATTGTATATAGATTGTATATAAAAATACTGTCTCACTGATGAACATAAATTTAGAAAGAGTTTTATTCTTTTCTGATTGTGCACGCCATACACATTCAAAAGCATTTTGAAGTGATATGGATAGTTATATTAATATTCTACGTTGTGTACCAGTGTAAGCGTAGTTCGTATTTGATTCTAAGTAAAGCCGCTTCATTAAAAATGGGGTCCATGAATAAACACAATGAAGTCTGCCGCAACATCCATAAAGAATCTAGGAAAATTAAAATATAAACAATGCTAAACAGATTTAAGTCGTTTTGGATTGTGGATTTGCGTTAATGACCTCAGCTCATTACCATAGTTTGTCTAAGATAAGCTTGTAAGACACAAAACATGCACTGATTTTTCGAAACACGGCTAGCGCGAAACAATTATGATAAATTTACTTAAAACAGTTACCACAGTCGTCATGTCTTAGCAACCTTTACATCGTTTACGCCTACCATTGAGTCGTGGGGGTGTCCCTTCTGCTCGCCCACATTTAATCGTACGTGCAGCCTATGTAAAGCATTCAAGCTGCAAATTCATTAAAGGATAAAACAGAAAATAATCTTGTTCCGGAACAGCTGTGCTATTTCTTTCTCTATGAATGGCCGCGTACAGTCTGAATGGATAAGGCATACGATTTTCATTCACTAAATTTACTAAATAGTCTCTTCCAATTCTACAAAGCTCACTTATCATTGTTTACAGCGAATGGTTTGCAGTTTCTAAAAAAAGATCTCGCATTTGGCAATGAAAAGAACCATTGCCACCAATCCTAACATGGGCAGTAATGGGTAGTAAGCTTTCTGCATTACTTCGTAAGGCGGACTCTATAAATATAAATATGCAACGGCGGGGATCGCACCCGTGCACTTACGTTACTGCTCCGGTCGTAAGGCGCACGCGAATACGCCAAGCCACCGACCTCGACAGAAAGCACTACCGTAGACGTTAAATGTTGGCTGACGGTCAGGCCTAAATATAAAAAAAAAACCAGGAAACTACTACAAAACACAATCTCAAAAAATTTACGTCTAAATGAAGTCTGCTCTCAAAGTTTACATACCGTAGCCAAAAAATACACACCTTGATATGACTCGATAAAGTTAGATATGTAAAAATTTTGCCGTTGTTTATAATGAGTCTCTGAAACACGAAGAGATCCTAACAAAATTACTCATGAGCTTCAAGAAAACCGATGCTATGCACCGCATAATGTGCGTATGATCTTTAAGTGCTGTTGAAACAAAAACTTAATAAGGCGCTTTATCTCGTAAAGGCCTGGGAACTCACTAATGCGGTTAATAGGTACACAGGTATGGCTCTCGGAACTCGTGACAATATAGGGAGGACGAATTCTATGTTGAAAAGAATGAAAGTCCGCGAAGGCTCAAGTCAACTCGTGAATCTAAGACTGTGCGTTAGGTAGGACACCATTAAGAGAGCACTTTTATTTTTGCTATTTTCCCATAGCAACCAAAACAGTTTGCCTGTGAATTTTCCAATTAAAAACTAGGCTTTGTGAATATGACTCTTTTTTGTGCCTCTTCATACTCTTCAAACTGAGCCCCGCTCAAGTTGGAAGCAAACAACTCTCAGTCCAGCCTATCTAGTACATGGGAGACTAAGAAATGAGATCTGCCAAAAGGAATGCCTTTCTAATTCACAACATGGGTTTTGAAAGGTTAGGTCTTCCATCGAGTCGGTCCGACGTGTTTTAACCCTGGCAGGTGAGGAGTCTATTATATTTTTTTAGGGCTGGCCCTCAACCGACATTTAACGTCCACGGTAGCGCTTTCTGTACTACTTCGTAAGATGGACTTCATACAAATAAATGTGCCATGGCGGGGATCAAACCAGTGCACCTACGTGTCTCCTCCGGGCGCAAGGCGCACGCGAGTGCGCCAAGTCGCTGAGCTCAGAGTCTACGAGGTCGTATAAAATCAGGCACTTTGTCCTCATGATCCTGCTACGTGAAGAGCGCCTTCAACTAAATACTATGGAAAGAGATTGTGTGCGCTTGAGTAGAAGGGGATCTCGGTGGGTTTGCGATACGTTATCTCGTCGTAGCTTAGTCAGCTGTAATTATTAGCGGGTGGTGAGGGGTTTAAGGTCACGGCCGATGTCCTTCAGGGGCCTATCTGAGCCCTAGTCTCTTTGTAATTTAGCCTATGACGGAGTTTTGACTGCAGCCCTGCGTCCAGTTAATCGCATATGCGGACGATCTAGCCCTGCTTGTGACTGTATTCGATGAGGAGACCTTAAACGGGAAGGCCAATAGGCTTTGTCCATAGTCGCCGAGTGGATGAGGGCAAGCAAGCTGAAGTTCCCGTCGGATAAGATAGACGCGCAGTACCTCGCAGGCAGAAAGGAGAGGAAAGGAATTAGGCTAAGCCTCGAAGGCCACCCAAGATTAATAAAAAGGCGAGGTACCTCGGCGTTCAGCTGGATACCGGTCTAACTGGCAGTGCACATGTACAGAAAGTATCTCTACAGGCTAGCCGTGTAGCTGATAGCGTTGCGGGTACTCTCCCGAGAATCACAGACGTCTCCAATGTCACGAGACGCCTCTTCGCCTCAGTGGGAGAGTTTATGGCAATGTACGCGGCCGCATCTTGGGCGGGGCCTCTTTCAAAGGGCGCAAAGGTCTCTGGCTATTAAAACGGCCAGGGCATACAGAACAGTCGCCACTGAGGTTCTGCTAGTGCTGGCTAGGGTGCTCTCTTGGGACCTTCTGGCAAGTAAGGGGGCTGAGCGTTTCCCAACCAATGAGGACGATCAACATGCTGTCAAGAAGGCAGCCCTTAACCGGTGGAAGGATGAATGGCAAAGGGATCAGCCCTCCCAGGGTGCCAAGGGCTCCTGGGCAAAAAGCTTGATTCCAGCCCTCGACGAATGGTATGACAATGACGGGAAGCTTACCTACTGGGTCATCCAGGTCTTCACGAGAGTGTTCACTTCTAAAGCTGCTTACACAGTATAGAAAAGGCGCCCTCAGACATGTGGGTCATCTGCTCATAGGGCGCGGTAAATCATTTAGAGCACATGATCTTGTGGTGTGATGCTCCGTTAGGGCCAAGAAAAGCGGGGGGCCGGGAGCTAGGGTCCATGTTATTACGGGATCTTTTTAAAAAAATGACGGGCTCCCGGGAAGTTTGGGACAGGGCCATCAAATGCCCCGAAGGTATAATAAGGGAAAAGAAAGTCATAAAGATCCTCAGTAGACGGGTTTCAGCTATAAGATTGGCACAGAATCGAGTGGACGATCAGAAGCTTGGGAATGATAAGGCAAAGTTTGCACGCAGTTTGCTGCACTCAACGCTCCCTCTAGGTTACTAGTGAACACTCGCGTAAACTCTGGATGGAAATTCGAAATAATGCTATAAGCTTTCCAAGCCACCTGGAGGGGCGGTTTGGAAAAAGAACAAACAGTGACTATAACGATAAGGAGATAATTGTCTTAGCTTCTTATCATTCGAAAGTTTCCAAGTTCACTGGTGTGATTCAAATAAAATTACGGGATCAAAATAAATAAAACTGGTTCCGGCCGGGGGCAGACTGAAGACAGATACATTATACAGAAAAATGAGGACCCCCAGTCGTCAAATAATCTGCAAATGTTAATATCCCTTGCACTCTCATGTGCCAATTTGACATTCCTACATAATAAATAACAAAAATAATGAGCCGCCATTTCATGTAAGGTTTGCATGTTAACCTTTGACATGCGACCAATCAATTATTCTGAAGCTACTGAGTACAAGCCATACATTGAACCAAATTCTTAAATTGTGCTGCATATTTACCTACGTACGTACGTCCAAATTATAAATTTTTTCTTATTGATCTAAATTATGACGACTCATATCGGTTCAAAGCATACTCCACCGTTGGCGTAAGATTCCGCCACCGTCCATATTTTATACACTTACCGTGGCAGGAGACAAAAAACGTGTTATCGCAGCACTAATCCACGTTATAGGGAAGACGGTACCACGTTGCCGGATCACAAATTGCCACCAGTGAACAAAGCCTCATGATTGGGCGAATCATGGATTAATTGGCCCGAGCCGAATCGCCGGTAGACCCGCCGCATATGCCCTGCAAAACTGATACGTATATCATTTTGCATGATCTATGCGGCCTGGATGAAGTCCATAGCCATTCGCTGTAGTCGGGCCTGTGCGGACGTGGATCGGTTTCCAAACGACCCAAAAACTAAGGGAAAGGCAGGCAACAATTCGAACCGGAAAATTGTCAACCTTTTTGCCTGCTATGCGATGATGTACGCTATTTTATCATGACCATCAGTGTGCACCCCATGAATCAAGACTTTTATGGTAGATATGCGGTATAAAACCTGAATAAAAAGAGGAACTTACAACCCTTTTAAAGTTGCATATTGTTAAGGTACACGCAATTGTATTACTGCTTAAAAGAAGTTTAGTATGGAACAAAAACTGTGTTTTCAAATTTCGTTTTTCTCAGCTTCTCAAGGCCAATACGTCTATGCTGAATATTCACTGCATTTTATTTTTGGCATTTTTGGGCAAGTCAAGATAGTGACGTGAACAACGTACAATTATGTAACGTGTCATGACAGTAACTGACCAGGCTAAGTGACTGCTGCAAAGACTATAGATTTAGCTGTAGATGTTAAAAAAGTTTTATATAGGCTAAAGAAACAAAATCTGCAGCCATACAAAAAACTTATGTAACAACTAACAGTGGAGCACAAAGTTAACAGCACAGGATACAGGATTGCCGCGATTGTGTTCATATTTCACAAGTTATGGATTACCTTGAAGGACAACAAGCATATGATGGTCTTATTTTTAGTGTTAGTTTCTAATAATTATAATAGTAGGAGCAAACTCACTATTTTATCACAAAGAAAGACTTCTCTAGACACTTTATGGATAATTACATTTCATACATGTACCTTTTTGATTATCGAGTAGAAAATTGTTCTCCCTGCACCAACATCATTTAATTATTTTTAAGGGTTTGGTAATTTTTTCATTTACGGTAAACCAGGTAAAAACTAAAAAATTTTCAGAAACAATGCACGAGAAAAATTTGTAAGCACCGGTCCGCAATTGTCGGTCTTGGACTTTTTTCTTGGAGGTGGATATTTGGGTTTTTTATGATACACTGCAAATGATTTATTCAATTTAGCCTAGGTAACAAAATAATTTTTAAAATCCCTCGATTTTCTGTGACCTCAGTTAAATTCTTTGCATCCAATTTAATAGGGCTAGTCTCCTCGACTCCTCTTATATATTTCTTTGCAAAGAGTTTTTTGCAGTCTTTGGACGGGCAACCTGGCTTTTCAATAATTCTAAGCCTCATAGATGCTTCTATAACATGTTCTGAATCTCAAATAAAGTGTCTTCTTTTAATTAGCAAGCCAGGGTCCTCGACACGCTCCTTGCGACGTGTGTGCTTACGATTTCTCGTGTCTTCGCAAATAAAAATAAAAAAAGTACGTGAATACTGAACGGACTGGTTGTGAACGTTTTATATATTCTGGCGAGAAGAAAGTTCGTTTTCCAGATATTGTAGCCGTTTGAAATGTGTTTGACACGACTAATTGAAACCGGAATATTAAATTCTCGATCTTTGTAGGCCGCCGATTAAGGAAGATTAATTAAGACTAGTGAATTGATAACATCGTGATCAGAGAGGAGGAAAAAATCAATGACAAATGAGTACCTTGAGTTCTTTTTACTTTGCAGTTGTGTGAGATTATTGAGGAAGCTAGCCTTAAAACAAATAAAAATTATTCGAAGAGTACAGCTGCTTAACTATTTGGGATGTAACAGGCTGGACGGCACAAAACATGATGCGGACAGAAGGCTCCAAATTAAGCAGTATAGTTCTACTTGAGAGACAACCGTAAGTCTTGTCCCGTTCACCTGATGGTTCTGCTCTTCGAGCAGACCACCAAAGCCATCAAAGTCGTGGAGCGCAACACTTTTGGCAGAAGCGTTCTTACTTAACTGTTTCATAGTTCTATTAGCAACTGCAGCGAGAGTCCGTCCATCATAGAAGCGAATATTATTCCGATGATCACCGTAGCTTTGTGAAGTTGATTAATGTTTTTTACTAGAATAACATTGACTTCTTTAAGCTCACCAACAATACCATTTATAACCAATACTTCCATACGGAAAATTTGGAACTCAGTCCACAGCTGAGAAAGCGTAGCAGATTGCTTATTCGACACGAATAGCAATCGTTGCTCAAACCGATAATTATGTTGATGCGTAAGAAGGGAGAGGAAAGCAGATGGGTGGTCTCAGGGTCCTGTGATTCCATGACTCCGTCCTGATTTGACAACATCTGGGCATGCGAGGTTTGCGATCGCACCTGCTGACCTGGTTAAGTCCGGTAACTTAATACATTCGCCCGCGTATTGCCACCGAAGACGATACGCAAGTGCACGGATCGCTCGCCGATGACGCGCATTTGTATTTATAGAGTCCCTTTCATAAAAAAATGAAAAATAAAATTGTAGACGATAACTATTAGCCGACGGTCAACTATGGAAAAATCACAGCTACTATAGCTGCTGTTTACATTTAGATTTTACATTTAGATTAACATTTTTTAAAACTACGCAATGGCTCTGGATAGCCAGAAAAGTTGAAAAGATAACACGAGGTGTGTATTAACTTGTGCTGCGGGATATATTGACATAATGTATGTAAGAAACTAAGCGGAGCGCCCTGGCAAAAAATCACGACGGAATCACGACAACACACAGGTTTGTTGGCCATATCCTTCGAAAGTATTCGCAGAAAAAATAAAAGGGTAGAATATTATAGGGAAACCAGCAGAAATAGGCAATATCAGTATACTTTGGTCTCATTATTTTCTGAAGAATTTACGTGCTTTTCTGATTACGGCCATAATAGAGAAAATGCTGACTCATTTTTTTACTCCATGATACACGTATAATAAAGATCTATAGCTGATGACAAGGAGCTAGTGGCAATCATTTCTGTGCTTTAAATATCCGCACTACAAAAAGTCCAACACATATATAACTTTTTAATTGAATATACGCGAATACGAAATACTGGCAGTGCATTCGATAAATTAAAAAAAAAAAGTTCAAAATAGAGTAAGCTGTACGTTATGCTTCAGATCGAAATCCAGTGTTAACTGGGTTCGCATTGCCTTTATTGCTGTCTGAAGCAAAGCCTAATAGGTGTTAGAGAACATACGGCACTAATATGTGCACACTAAAAATAAAATGTTTAGTACATTTAACGCAGGCTTTCGAATGATGGTTGTGATAACAGAAGATAAATATTTGAAAAAAGGTATCCTCTAGAAGCGCGCAAACAATGAGTTTTTACAAAAAGTAAGCTGTTCCCTATCATAAAATGGCATTTATAGTTAATTATCGAGCTAGATTTTCATCCGATAAAGCAAAAGTTAGAGACCTATTGTGTGGTAGCATTCGTATCACGTATTACTAGGAGAAATTAATATACACCTCAAACGGAATGGCGCCATTCATTTTGCAAAACTAGTGTTTACAATGATTTCGTTTGTAACATTCAAAAGCTTTATAAATAAAAATAAGAAACCGACTATCTAGGACTCAATTTAAATTATAACCCGTTCTGTGATGTACAAATAGTTTGCTCATTGCGTTTATATTTTGTCCTATAGTCTACCGTAATGCATGCCCGTTAGGCATCTTGGCGACATACCCTGTCTTCTGCGAGGTTAGCTTCGTGAGATCATATAATTAGACATTAACCCAACAATATTTATAGCTTTATTTGATGCGCATAGGCTGTGCAATCGCTATGCCGATATCGTGTGACTCAAGAAGGGAACAGCATACATACTAATCTAAGGCGGGACCAAGAGATTTGCTATTGAGTCTGTCAAAGAGCTTAAGATTCTCAAAGGTTCTACCAGCCAGGCTTTTTGGCGATCTACCATTTTTGTCTCGCTCGGTATGTCTCGCTGTCATGAACCATCTACTTCTGTTGGCTCTTGAAAGTGCACCCGCTACGCGATTTCGCCGGCTGGCTGGCAACATGAGCTCTTTTTGAGCCATCATTTGACCCTATGCGGAATGGGCTCCTCTTTTTAGGCCTCACGATGAATTTAATGATACCATGGGATCCGTCTGATAGTATTCAATGTCTCCTGTAAGAGAAAATGCTATACTGATATAACGGCGTATTTATTTCTATTTATGTTGTAAACTAAGAAAAATAAGTTTTTTTAAATGACAAAATACCGACGCCTTGATCAATTTTTACCAAAAGGTTCCAACTTATCACTGTTGTATTTTGAGCACATTATCACGACCACGATACGTTCCCATTTTATAAAAGTTTTAAATGCTAAACACATTTTTTACCTTGTTCTTTTTAAGATTTAAACTCCGAAGAGGCACATTAAATTCTACGTTACAAGTTTACGAATTCTAATAATGCCATTCATATGTTGTTCACCATGAAAAACCGCACGAAGCTGCAAATAACTCAACATATATTGCATATTCCATGCAGTACCGAATAAAGAAGTTTTTTCTTCTTCAGTTGATAAGAGTATAGAGATGGCGCTTTTATGTTGGCTACAAACGAAGAGCTTCGTTGATATAACTCGATTCACATTTTTGCCTTGTTGTGGAAGGTGTACCACTGTGTGCAATGTATATCATGTCAGTTACGAATTGAGCCAACCCGAGTGAATGTACATTTCAGCATCTTTGTCGTTCCATTTGGGCAACTTTATTACCACTATTTAATATATCAGGTCTAATGGTGTGTAATAGGCTTCCTTCAACTGAAATGATCTTATTTAGCTTCAATTTATTTAAATGTCGATACACTATCCGTACAATAATTCGATTATACTTTAGATATTATTGGAATTGATAGGCCAAAGTTTTATGCACGCCGACACTATGGCATTAGTCATGTAATTTGAACTAAACAGACTTGCACTAGAACGATGATTCTATACTTTTGTGTGTTTAATGCCGGTGCAGTTAAACTGAGTTACAAAAATTATCCACAACCGTTAAGTAAATATTACTGCTAAATATGCGCAGGGTAGAAACATTGTGTGGCGATGCGTCAGAGGCACGAGGAGAAAAACATGTCAACGGCATTTATGACTTTGAAGATTTTTAACATTTAACGTTCCTCGCTTAATACTCTTGTCTCCACCAGAGACACAACAGACCTTTTTCGGAATGTGCCTTCCAGCCATTAGACGATGACGCTTCGTGTTCTATTGTTGAAGTGTTTTAGTGAAAGACAAGGTCTCTCGAAGTTTGAAGGCTGGATCGAAGGTATAGGCAGAATAGTTCAGCTAAAAAGGAACAACGATGCGTAAAACAGCAGCACGCTACGACTGAGTTAAGCTGGTTTTAAACTTTGCTGTTTTTGTAAAAATAAATGGAGCTATAAATAGAAGTTTCGATTGTAGATATTTTTTACTTCCTGAGTTTTAACGTCTATCCAAAGCTTGGCACCCAATTCATTCAAGTAGCTCATTTGTCCCCTCATCCGGAATATGTGTATTAAATTGGTCGTGATGTATTTATATAAACTTTAAGCAATTATAGACATTACAAATTCTGTGAAAAACGGCTTCTTCTTAGCGACTTATGACGAAACGGTAACGTGCTCACTTAAAGGACATACGTGGGATTAGCGATTAGCATCGGTTACTGCGTTTTGTCGACTTTTGTTGTGTTAGCGGTACCAATAATAAAAACAAGGAAAGCATTGATTTGCCTGCCTTTCGGTTTGGGTGAAATCTGACATTATTTTGCAGATATGGTGGTACAGATGTAACGTTTCCCCAACAAAGATTCCAAAGCGGGAGGTTGATCCCTGAAAAGTTTTTAGCAGATGAACCTTTTCGGTGATTTCACACAATTGTTGGGTATGCAGATGCTAACTCATGTCCGCATGTGAAATAAAAAGAAACGAAGCAACATTATTTTATTCTCATCTTTGACAGAGAGACAGCGAGCTCTGATCTCAAGCTGGTGCTTGTGTGGGAATATTGCCACATGTTCTAGCATTGGCGGATGAAGTAGCACAAGTTCGCTCTGAGAGTGCAGCTCAGCTCTAGGCGCTCTGATTTCAACCTGCAGCTATAATCGAACCTCGGGGATGGCTGACTGAATCAACGAGGCATGAATCAAAATTAAAATGTAGTGGTGGTAGGAGGGTTAATACGATAGCGAAGTTTGCACTAGGTTTCGTCAAGCTACGTCCTCAAGTAGTAGTAGGTTCTACCTAATGAAAATGAGGTGATATCGTTTTAATCGTAAAATAACCGTTACCGATAACACCAATAAGATGAAACGAAAAATGGGCTGTATGATAATGTCTTGGACTTTTTAAATTCAATAAACACTACAAATGATGATCCGTTATAATAATAATGACTTCAACTTTGTACACGAAAGGTATTCATATAACAATATCGTATAGAAGTATTTTTATGGTTCTCATTGCCTCTCAATTTTTCTTTAGCTCATTTGTCTATAATATTTTTTAAAGCTGACCGACCATCAGCCAACATTTAACGTCCACGGCAGCAGTTTTTGCATTACTTCGTAAGACCGACCCCATAGAAATGTAAATGTGCACCGGCGGGGATCGAACCCGTGCACCTACGTGTCTCCTCCAGTCGCAAGGCGGCATGAATGCACCAAGCCACCGAGCTCGACAATAGCCCATTTGTCTATCAAGTACATACCATACGAAATTCTGGCCAATCGTCAGAATGCTTTGTTGTGTTCTATATCTAAGTCTAAGCTTCCTTTAAGTGACAGTTCTGTGCTGGCTTAGTTAGCTTAGTTGCCGTGACGATCACTTATTGCAACGCCAAGAGTGTTGTCATGCTGTTAGATTTTTTTATATTAGCAAAGGATGGCATCGACGTAAACACTTAGATCACATTGTTGACGACTCTCTCGCGCAATAACTTGAGTACCTATTTATATTGAGTGAGTTATTACACTGCAGTGAACCGAAGGTCAACAACTAGGCTTCTATTTTGAAATCTACGCTAACCCGTCGTGGACACAGCTGCAGCGTATCACATTATATTGTTTTGGCATACACACATATGTAATCGTCTCGTCAGAATTCCAACCTGTGATGCCTTAGCATACAGAAAAAGTGGACCAGAAAGTTATTAGACTCTGGCGATTGGGTAGACTGGCAGCTGACTAACCTTTTTCTTCAGTCTGCGGTCCCTTACTACGCAACTACGTCTCTCCTATTTTCCCGTTTCGCCCAAAGTTGCATATGTGTACATATATTTCGAACGCTACATTGAACTCAGGAATATTCATACGATATCGGAAAGCCATAACGCACAGATATTGCTCCGGAAAAAAGAGACGACAGTTTCTACAACCACCGGCACAGTTCTTTTATAGCAGACTCACCTACTCTTACATTCGCTTCAGGGTCCCAAAGATTTTGTGAATATCAGATATGTAGCTATGAGTCTCAAAGAAAGAAACCGGCACATCGGCACAACACCCGGGCAAAAAGTGCCTAGTCACTAGTAGCAAGGCAGGACAAGGGCCGAGAAACGAAAGTGCAGCGGTGGTGTTCAGTTGTATTCGGTAAGGAGAAAGAAGCCTGCCTTGGTATCCTAGGCCGGTTCTCTTTTCTCTGTTTGAACCCCTCGAAAATTCGATACGGTCTCTTTTGTATAGCCTGAGGAGTTCCCATACCTGAAAGAGAGAACGTTTGACTCAAGATCCTTAAGCACATGGCGGTGAGTGTGCCGCAGGGAATCATGGGAATTCGGTAATCGAATCCTTATCGCTCTATTAAGAACCAGCCCATGGGTCTCGGTGTCTGTTGGTTTATCTAGTCGTTTTTGGATGAGAAAAGGAGAAGGAATAAAGTGCGTGGTATATGAGCGTGACGGCTATCGGGGACCGCCAAATCCTCGCAGAGTTCGATTACGCAGTGCATATAAAATCTTCTATAAGCAGACCCAGAAAAAATCTTCTATATCACTGAGTAGACCTGCGCTCATTGTGTATGACAGCACATTTTACGATCATTTTGATCTACTTGGTGCAGAAGACAAATGTGAATTGTGTAGTGCTTCTACGGATAGTTGTTATAGCTCGTTTTCCCTTCACTGAATTGTTTTTTTCATACCGGAATGCTTTTTGAATTTTTTTTTATCTGAGTCAAAAGAAAAGTGTTAAATCCAAAATAGGGATTAAATTTTCTTTAAATAAATCGAGCAATAATAAGGGCCACCTTCCGAGTAACTAATTGTGAAACAATCCAAGTTGACTATCCGCGATTCTGCGATTCCTGTAATTATAAGTTTGATTACCTGTAAAATTCTTAAAAAATTATAAAATGATAGGAAAATATAAAAATTCATACTTAATTTTAATTCATTTTTATAATGTTATTAGGTTGTATTAGTCTGCAGTTGACTTGTTGAAATTAATCGCAGCGGTATTGCAGTTGACTGAGGTATTAACCTTGGAAAACATTGCCACTTTCCTCATATTTTGCTTCAAATGGCGAATTTATTACAGCGAAGACAGCAGTTCTAAGTGATCGCACAGCTGAGGCTCACTAGAAAGATTGATAACACTAGATGCATATCAAACAGTAATCGGGAAGAATTTAATCGGGGCACATTTTTAATCTTGCAACTTGCGGACATAATTCAAAATTTAATACATGCGTATTGGAGGTCCGCTGGTAGGAGTTTCAACGAATCGATCCCAACAAGAAAACTTTGTTCTTCAAGCTCTTGTACCTATTTTTATTATTTGAGCGTTTTGTTTCTCTAGAGCTTTGAATTTGTGAAGAGAGGTTGTATTTTACACCTTCTGTACCAAGCGTTTCACTTCTAGACTTACCTTCAGTCTGCGATATGGATTCTGTGACTCTAGTTGCTTTGCCGAGGTTGGTCGCCATAATTGTGCTCTAGGGCCTTTTATTTTTGAAGTATGAATAACTTTATTACCTTATATCTCCGTAGCCGTTCCTCCTGTATTTAAATTGACACCATCTTGAGTTCCAAAGACAAGGTCAGTGTGACATAATAGATTGAAACAATAAAAACGTAGACAGCATTTACACGAGCACAGTGTCTCGCGATATTTTGGCTGGAAAGTCTTAAACTGAATTCAGTCACGATAGGACACTGTAGAATCTGTTTATACACTGTTTACACACATAGAGAACATAGAGTTCCATCGGCAGGTAAGCCTATGCATTGAACTTTTAGGAAAATTATAAGCAACGACATAAACTAAGTTTGTGTAGCGATACTTGGAAAGGCTTATTTTCTAGATTATTTGATATTGAATTTTCATTCTGATCCAACTGAATGTTTAACTCTTGCGGAACATCAAGAGGGATCATGCAGAGTTCAACTTACAGAAATTGCTAAGAATTCAATGGTCATTGCCTATGCGTCATCGGTACACTCAAATGTATTGTCACACGTATAGGCAAAAGACAGTCATATTTTGTCGTTTGAGTCTGATGTTCGCAATAGACATGTGCTTATATTTCTGTTCAAGAATAGGCGCACGAGAACGACTACCGGAACTTTAAACCTTGTTACCGCGAATTCCGGTTAATTCACTTAATCTACCTTCTCAATTAAAATGGTTGATAGCCTGTAAGGACTGTACCCAAAGTCGAAGGTTTGCGTTTTACGGCAGTGCAAACCCTCAATATAAGTTTAGCAGATATGCTGCTCGTTAGAAATATGCGAAAGAACCTCGACTGAACCTCAAATTTCGTTTGTGCATCTGGTAGTAAAGTTTCTTTCCATCTACCAAGAAAATGGGCTGCTGCTAAAGTGTAACATTTGCGCCCTTGATTCAGTCGAGACTCTATTATCGATGGGGAATTTTTATGGATGATTTTAGTTCTGTTTTATTGACGTGCGCAGCTCATGATAAAAATAAAACACATTTGAGCTCTTTTTTTATTCAAATCACTTTCAATGGTCTTTTTGATATGGTGTGATGAATACGGTGAAAATGAAATATGCTGCTTCAGCTATGCGTAGTCCACAGAACTAAATGTTAAGCATATCCTTTTTTAAAATTAAATTTGTACCTCCACTATGGCCGCGTTGGATCCATCGTATGGAGCCTGTCCACACTTTGCGCAGTATGTAGTAATATTAAGTAATTTTGGTCGAAATTGCGCTTGCCTTTGTCTGATGAGTCTAAAAATAAGCCGTTAAGCTGATCAAAAACATAAAAAATGAGCAATTAATTCCTTTTAGCCCACGGTGAGGAACGGTACAAACAACAACTTTGCACTTAAATATAAAGCTCGGTTGTGTTTATTGGACGCAAGGGACAAGAAATATTCTTACACACCACCAACACTTAGCTTTTTATTACTAGCTCAAGTTAAACAATAATTCCGCGCGTTTTTAATCACAGTCAAAATAGAAAAGGTCTGAAGGGTATTGGAGCAAAAGGAGTCGAGGAACTGTATGAAGCCTACATATATGTCTCACAATGATCATTGCGATTGGTATTACCCATATTATCATTACAGGCCAGAGTTACGAAGCCGAGTTTTGATTAACCACAGCGAAAGCAGGTCAACTGAATCCACCGCCGAATCTCATACTTCATAACCGTCAATACCATCAACCGTCATAACCGACCGATAAACGTCAATGCCCTAACAACGGCTAGACTTTTATGCTTATTTCGATCGGTAAATTACATCTTTTCATACGAAGACTTTGGCAGGTTAGCAGGACTAGGATAGATTTCATCTGGCAACCGTAAAGCTTAGCTAACGTTGATTTAGGAGTCGATTCGTTTTCCTTTTCGGGAGTAGGTGCACGGGTTCGATCCCCGCTGTTGCACATTTACATTTATGGACTCCGTCTTACGAAGTGATGCAAAAGCGGTACCGCAAACGTTAAATGTTGGCTGGTGGTCAACCCTAAAAGTATTAGATGCTACGACGTCATAGAGGTCGGTGGGTGGGTGTATTCGATGCATCTTACGACTGGAGGAGACACGTAGGTGCAGGGTTCTCACCTGTTGCCTCCACAGAAACTTTCATGAATGCACCTTTTTAGATACTGCCTCGCTAACAGAATTCCACGGAATACATTACAAATAGCGTGACATTCAATTATTTTTGTACAAAGTTAAGTATGGTTTACAGAGTGAGTCTTGGTTTCAGCATACCATACAGGGCGTGATCCGAACGATTTATGTCCCTCAATGCTCATTAGCTTTATTCCATGATAAGTTCAATATTAACACAACTAGTTGTATGGCTTGACTGACGTTTTTCTTTCCTGTCGTCTAGTTCACGTTTTACATCAAAATAACATGCTGCTTTTGCAACTACATTTGTATAAAATTAAATAATAACTGTTTATATATACGGTTATTTTCAGCCGTCTGTGAAGGGCTGAATAGAGAGCTGAAGGAGTCCGCAAGGGCTGAAGCAGTAAAACGAATGGAAGCAGGCATTCGTTATTAAGTTTGTTGGATTAGGAGAACGGCACTGCTTAGTATTCTCGGGGCTGACGGCGAGAGGGGGTGTGTTTCATGTTGAGTTTTTTTTCGCTTTCCGTAGGTCACTAAATGGTTCCAACCAACGCATGATAGACTTTGTCGCCGGGAGGCAAGTACATCCGATCCACCGCCCTGGCAAAATGTAAACTCTTATCCGAAAGCGATACAGAAAAACGATAGCTGGTCCGAAAACTTGGCAGGCCCATGGGTTGAAGCATGATAGCTAACGATAAGTTTTACCGTTCTACGATTTGCAAATTCGTAGGCATGATGAAGCATAAAGAAATATAGCAAACGATTTTATCCTTACGAACCCAAACTGTAAAAATAATTTATCGGTAGATTAGAAACTCCATACTGTGCTTGCCATGCTCCTTACTGGCAAAAACACAGAGGAATAACTGGAATCGTGATAATTGGGATACATTAAGTACTTGCGCGTATACAAGTAGACATCTGAGTGTTAAAGCCTACTGTTGTAAACTTCCCGCAATAAGTAATACGTATCCTTACCATCGAAGGTCGATTAAGAGTACAATTGCAGATTCTCACCCTGTGGATTATAGAACTTTGGCCTTCTGTGGTGTCATCATCTGCCCAAAATATCAATCAAAACTGTTTACTAAGGCAGGATTTTCCGTAGACAACAAAGTCACAAGCCTGCAGAAGCCCCGTTTACATACTTCGATCGTGCCGTT
The DNA here is from genome assembly GCA_002081605.1 of Tropilaelaps mercedesae. Classification (NCBI taxonomy): domain Eukaryota; kingdom Metazoa; phylum Arthropoda; class Arachnida; order Mesostigmata; family Laelapidae; genus Tropilaelaps; species Tropilaelaps mercedesae. Next base: position 125,035 of record MNPL01011493.1, read on the forward strand.
TATTCTTCATAGGCATAGCCTTCTAAAATTACTAGCTCTTATCATATAAGTTTAAAAAGTCGAAAGGTCAGCTGGTTTGGGAGTTTCCAGGAGGTGCTGTCAATCAGCAGCTGTGCGAGATAACGTTGTCTAACATGTTGTCCTTCGATCATGCTCCGTGGACATCGAATATTCCGCTAAAAAACTCATGATCTGGAATATTCGCATTTAACTTTTCTAATAACAACTCTGTGATTCAGAGTCACGACATGTACATTAGAATATGTCATACCTTTTTTGCGTACCAAGTGCATACTTTGTCTCTAGGTGTCACTGAAAATTCGTCAACAAGATAATTGATTTCAAATTAATGTCAAACAGGCCTCAGCAGAAATACTTTATAAGAAAAAACAGAACGTTCGATATTCATATTCCAGGTTTCTTCTGGAAGTCTTTCAAAATTGCGCACAGATCCTACAGACCATCCTCCTTATTCCATCAGACGCACATAAAGACGCACAAGATTAAGATTGATCAAGTGAACAAATTTGCGCATATTCGTTAATAATAGGCACATCGGGTACTTTACCAGGTACTCTAGAAATATTATTTTACACAGAAGTTTTCACGGCTTGCACTGCCGCTTTTTGTGCAAATGACTCTGAACTCTCATTTAGAGCAAGGTCACACCGCTCTAAATTTCTTGTGCAGCAGCCTTAACTTCTGGTGACGGGAGGCTAATTGATAAAACATGTTTAAATGTCGTTATAAAAAAAGAGCTGAAAAGCACTGTTGAAAAACATTTCACATGTGTAGGTTCGAGGGTGTTAACCCTTTATTGAAGCCAAATCATCGCCCGAACGGCGCTAGTGCTAGTAAATGTAAACAACTACGAAGAGTTGAGGAAATGTAAGCACAAACGAAAAACAAGAAGATTCTTCTTATACGGAGCATCGTAAAGTACAGTAAAAAAACAAGCATAAGGTTTAAATTGATTAGTTTACGCAAAGTTCTAAAAAGACATCTCTAAAAATGGTAGAAATTAAAGACGCTCTAATTCAGGATATTGTCCAGGAAAACCTATGGCAAAAAATTTGTTAAAGACAAACCAGTCGTGAAAATATGCGAGTCGGCGAACTGATAGCTTAAAAGCCGTTCAGCTATGAATTTCACAAGACCTTCATATTGCCTAGCAAAAAATTGTTGTTGCATCAACGGGAGCCTCTTTTGATACGCAAGATGTTTTGCGTCCGACATGTAATTGTAGCATTCTGTATTAGAACTAATAACCTTTAAGCAAATTAGTTGTTTTTGCCCTACCGATTTTTACGTAGAAAAATTTTTTTAAGTACATCGTGACATTGATAACATTTTAAAAATAACTACACTCTATTTCTATAGAGAAAGGTTCAAAAGGTTCGATGAGTTGATTCTCTTACGTATGGACGTGAGCTGTGGCTGATACCTAACAAATTCACATGCTGGCACCTTTCGTTGGTAATTAATTTTTTTCAATTTTTACTAAGCAATCTATTATCAAGCTTCATTTCGTGTTATACATCTTATCACAGATTAATTAGATTGTTGGTCTCCCCTAACTACCTAAGTGGTCTATGTAATTGAATAAGTATATTTGCACTTGAAGTATACTCAGCACTTGAAGCAACCACTGCCCAAGAACGTTTATTAGGTCCTCTTCTGATGTTCAACTTGACCCTCTAATGTATTGGGATTCTTCACAAGCTTTAAAGAACGAAGAGCAAACATCGAAGGTATAATTATAATGTTAAATAGAGTCTATCCTTCTCTAACTGGCTGTGTTCCGCAATGTCACGGGAAATTCAATTTTTGAGCTGTACGCCTGCGCAAGACAATCCTTTGACCACTAAATTTTAGCAGGAAGCCGATGCGGTGGCAGGAACGGGTTAAGAAGAGAGGCAGCATCTATATACTATTTACAGGCAATGAAGGCAAGCCGTGGTTAATTGGCGAGAGAATCTTTAAGCTACCAGAGTCCTTCCATCTCCCAAGCAGTCGCGGCGTCTCACTTGCTGCTCCTCTCCCCCTAGGGCTTTAATATGCCATGCTGGTTTAGGCCTGGCTACTGTGAGATAAGTAGGAAAAATGAAATTAAGGAACATCTTCCAAAGAAAGTGGCAGGACTAGCAGGGGCTACGACCTACAGTTTAAGGTGCTCGATGAAGACTGTCTCTATTAAACAAGAATAACGATTGCTAGGAGGAGATACGCATAATATTCAAGTACACATTTTTTGAACCATATTATTGATGAATGAATATTTACTGGAGCGAATACACGTCTACACGACATTAGGAATATGGATGTGGATAACTAAGCTAAATATTTGAAATATAATAAATTCTAGAAGAATTTCGTGTCTGCATTGAAATTACTATTAATTCAAATAGCTTAGAAAGGCCAGATAATACAAAGCTCATTTCCAAAAACTACTATGGTTTGTTAGCCCACAGTTTCTTTCTTGCCACAATTTTTTTCTCGGATATCCATTTCTAGCAAAGCCATCACTAAAGATAATTTTGGATTTCCAAAATGTCACCAAAATGGGGAAAGTAGCAAGTCTCTTGAGGCCATCAAAACGTCAAAATCTGAGTCGTTACGTTTGAGCTGGGCGGCTTTTAGAAGAAGTCAGCAAGATCGTTACCCGAAGCTTGCTACAAAACTGCACGGACGAGTGCCTCTCAATAAACTTCGATTTCAATAGGAAGTCAGCGCACGACGGGGAGAAAAATGCCGCCGTGATCAGGTTCGCGGAAATCGATATCAACCTCGTACTTTCCGCCGCAGCCAACCTCTCACCCAAGCGAAACTCAAATTCTTGCGCTCGTCGACGACGAGCCACGGCTCAGACGCGATGCGGTCGACCTACAGTGCTCCCATGCACCTTACCCCACTTCCCCGTTAGCAGGAAGTGTGCTCACCCCACCTCAACCGAGCAAACCCATATGGAAGCATATATCTGACTTGTTGCGGAAGACTTTGATCGATTGGGTTGAATTTGATGGTCATACTCCAACTGGAGCCTCTGTATTCGCCACGATTCAAACATCCCGTCAAACGAAGCGTCGCAGCAAAGTTTCTTACCTTCACTAGAAAATACAATGTTTAAGGCATGTTATTGTGTTGCATTGGCTGTGCGTCAAAAAATGTTTTCAGAGCCCCGGCTAAATAAATTAATTCCAAGATTTTTGGTTACCTGCTTGCTAAATAAACTACACTAGATTAGTGCGGCAAGTCGAGCTTGGTGCATTCGTACGCGCCTTGCGACTGGAGGAGACACGTAAGTGCATGGATTCGATTCCCACCGGTGCACATTCACATTTATATGGGGTCCGTCTTACGAAGTAATGCAAAAACTGCTACCGTGAATGTTAAATGTTGGCTGATGGTCAGCTTTAAAATATATAGATTAGTGCGGCGAAGCGAATGTGGAGTCTGACAGTGGCAGGACCTTATCGCCAGTAAAAACATTTACTTCCTTGGAAGTTACATCTTGAGCTTTGCAGTCCTCACAGGTGGTTGCACCGGCATGATTTAGCTCCAGCAATGTTTTTTACAATCCTCTGCTAGATCTGGCTATTGCTTCACTTAGTAATGCCATACCAGTGATTTGATGTAGCTAGTTTTAATTTCGCTTTGTGTTTAGCATATGACAAAAATCGAATTCTCTTCTTAACAATCTAACTAATACAACAATTATCAAGAGACGATTTAATACAGTTATTGAAGCCTCCAGAAAACCTCTATTTTAGCAATATCGGAAGAAGTACGTGTTTTACTACAATCGCACGAGCGCACGAGAATAGATGCGTTTTTTTTAGTAACAGAAAATTTCTCAACTACCAATTTTTTTTTCATACTTGGTTTACAATGACGTGTTTTATTTTATTTACCTCATATTTGCATCTATGAGCCTGGCACATGAGAGGACAGACAAAACGGTGAGGCGACAGGCTTGTGGTGGTGGTTCGATGTTACAATAAATTCGACCCGTGATCTGTAGACGTTTCGAACTCAAATGAGTAACGGAACCTAAATCAATTTGCGAACTAGCCCTCTACCTAACTTCTAACCTTAACCTTTTGATTGACCCCTTGATTAGGCACCGTTAAGCCGGACGAATCAACAAAGCATGGAAGATCAACGAATCACAAAATATAAATTGTCCTGAAAGCACACGAGACGTAGGAAAGGATGTAAGGAAAGATCTTCAGTGACTGAAGTATCTATCCTCTACCATTTCTTCATGACAAATTTAATTAACGTCCTCCCTTACGCCAGTTGCACCATGGATAAGTGTAAGTGACATTTTGAGAAGGAGCCTAGTTCAATCTGACTGGTTGCATTGGTACATAACACTAGGTGGAACAAAATCTCTTTGGCCAAAAGAACGAATTCGACATGGCGTTCGTTTCGTGTCTACGCATATTATCCAATGCCTTTGCCAATTTTGGGTGATACAATAGCCATTAAATAAGTTAAGCCTGCGAATCAAAGAACGTTTTTCAGCGCATTTGCATGAGTTCTGGCTACGCGTTTTATGTCTGTACTGCAGATTTGGATATTAAAGGTTAAACAGTTATATGTTTTTCGACTTGTTTCGCGTCTCTGAAAAGAGAAGCAAAGTTCTCTAAGTATCAGTTATGAAATCTGTATTCGCCGAATTTTCCTGTAGGTTTTTGCCTCAGGCATCTATGGACGAAATTTTAAAACGTTCAAACCAAAGCTTAATCTGTTTGTTTCTGCGAAATGCATTCAATTCATTCTTGCACAGTTAAATTTCATCCTTATAAAGGGTTCTACAAAAACTATCTATGTTTCCTTAATCGAAATTAGGCATTTGTTCCAAAATCCTGTAAAAAGTGAAACTATTACAAGTTATACGCCCCATATTGTGCACTCTAAAATGATTTGAGAATATTCGAGCTCTTTCTGAAGGTTCTGCTATGTCAACTTGATCGCGTTACGTGGTCATTTGTGTATTTACTTTTCCTCGGTGTGACAAGTTTCATCTGGCTCCACCCCACAGAGAGCACTGTCTTTTTATAAGCAGGCCGATCTCATTTCCGGAACGGTATCTCATATACCAGAAAGCAACCTCTTACTGTCGTTGTGACTGTTACGAGGAAAAAGTTGAGAAACAAACATCCAAAATAAGTTTATATTATTTCATGATTTCACGATCGAAGGAAACGATTTGTGAAGGTGATATCTGAAATTCTCTTATTAGGGATAACAAGATCGAACCGAACAGAATCTTAATCTCTTCTGATTAAAGAGCTACTGTCAGGGTCAAACAATATCCCTGCCGTTCCCAGCTACACAATACGCTTTGATTAAGCCACTGATTGTCAGCCGAACTAACCAAATTCTGGTCACGCCAACTTTATGTCAGTGAGCTGTTCAATTTTGCTCAAAATTCGGCCGTTCAATAATGTATTATTCCATTATTTGGGCGAAATAAAAATACTCTACGGAGTAATAATAATTCCCTCATTATACATTTACGGGAAATATGACCGTTTGTCAGTGGCTCATTGGCTTAGATTATACATACTACATATTGATGATAAAATATTTTCGACAAAATTTAAAAAATAACTTACGTTACTTACCATTTTTGACCAGAATATTGTTTGTACGTGTTAAGTGGGAATAAAATCATTCTGCATTCAGATTTTGAGCGTCGGTTAGAACAATAAAATCAAGAGAAGACCCACCCCGTAGCATTTTAACGGTTATGTAGGATGATAGCAGAGAAAAATTGTCTTGAGCCCTTCTTTTTCCTACTAGGAAAGAGTAGGAAGGAACTCGCAACGTCCCCATAGCGATTTTTTGGCTCCCGAGGCAAGGCGTCGACTGGACCCGTAGCAGACATGGACTACTGAAACGGAACTTTCACACACCGTTTTTGAAATTTAGCCAATTTCAATATGTTCAATCATGCATTCAGCCGAGACTTATCTACTCTTGAACGCTTCCTACGGGCCTAGTGCTCCGCTGCGCAGGACGGTTTGGTCGCTGCATACATGAATCTCATACGATCCCAGAGAATGGTAAAGATGAAAGGTCTGAACATACCACAAAATAAACCTTTATTCCCACATATCTACGGGTGGTCACAATTGTGTGGCGGAACTTTTGCGTATTCTGCTAAAGATTATTGAAGCAGCGAAGCAACCTTTGAGGGACAACTAAAAAATTTCCTTCGCTCGCATTTCTATACTAGTTCGTTTCTTTTTTCAACTAAAGATTGGCAAAACTTATTATTGGCAAAACTGAACCGAGTCAGCAGTATTTTCTGATTGAATAATACTACTTGAACGCAACAATTGTTCACTCACGTTTTCTCGAGAGACAAGTTGTGCTAAACAGCAAAAAATGCATGTCCTAGTGAGAACTAAAAGCAACCTTTGTCTAATTATTTTTTGAAATTTCTAGTTGTAATATTACAATCTGAATTGAGTTGCAAGCGATTTGTAGCTGAACGTTTGCTTTAAGTCATTAGTAAGCTTTATTGTAGCTTTTTCAAGTACTTAATGGCAATAGGCACAAAAAGAAGTACCATACCGTTGAAAAAGATCCATTAACCTTTATAAGGGATCTATCAACGACCGCGTGCCTGATGGCTTACAGTAATTGTGCCTTTTGCATATGTGAATATTCGTAACAATGTGACCAAAGGCAAATTGGAAATTCGACACGGTAAGGTATAAATGATATACTGTTACATACCACTTATGTTATTAGCTGAGCAATTTTACGAAGTCGCCATTTCGAAAAACCTACAACAGAAAATTGTTCCTTCTCTATATTTTCCTACGAGCTTTTTCCCGATTGCTCTTGTAATTATTGGAATATGGCAATATCCGACTCTTGTGCGATCTAGGCGTATGGGGTCTTCCCTGTTACGTTGTTTAGTTGCTTAAAGGCATTTTCTTCTCTCAGGACCATAGACTTAATACACATTGTTTCGGCCATGTGGCCCTTCATTCTCCTCGGAGACCAGTGGTTGGCGGTCACAATCCTCGGTTGTAACCTACTAGTGTCACTTCGTAGCTTTTGAAAGGAACGGGTTGAGGAGCCTTTGTTGGCACAAACTTCCCTTCGATTCCAAACCCCTCTTCCCACTTATTATCGCGTCCTGTCTATCTTTATGGCATTCCCTCACCGGAAAGCAGCTACGCTCATGGTAACGAAAACCCCTGCTGAACGAATTGGTAAAGTGACCACACTAACACTACTAATGCCGGAGTCTTGCTCCACTTGGATGGCATGACGACGCAAATGGCGACGTCTGCTGGTGGTTCAACCATGGAAAACTGTATGTAACTTCTTGTAGAACTCTGGCGTCTCCGCAGCTGAATGACCGGCGAGGTTCAGCCCCAACGAGTGTCCCAGCAACGGTTCTCCCTCATTGAACATTTCCTCCATCACTTCCGTTGGCCGATGAAAGGCAGGAAAAAAGATGAGTAAACGTGGGGAAAGCGTTGTATAAAGTTTGTTACACTTACCCGCTAATGGTTCGAGCTTTCTAGACTTCATTTGCTCTTCATTTGTACACATGACGTCTATCTACAGATGATTGTAAAACGATGCCTATCTAGAAATGAGCGTCCAGGATAAATATTCTGGACGAAATACACTAGAAGAATATTCTAGTGCATATTCTAGACGTACTACGACAGGCCGGTTAATAATTGCATTACTAAAGAATGAATTTTCGCTAACTTCGTTGCAACCAAGAGGCATTGAATATTTCTAAAACTTATTCAGGCACTGCACAATACAGAATTATACACTATAATCTGTATAGACAGAAGTTAATCGAGGAAACAATGATTTCCCCTCTTTCCATCAACAACACGTTCGCGATCCACTATCATTGGAAACACACAAAAACACCAAATTTTAAAGAAACCTGAAAGGAAAAAAGCCACGTAATCGCGAAAAATACTGAACCATGCTTTCGAGCAGTAGCGTAAACCCTTATTGAAACATGCAAATGAGATAAACCCTGATGCTATGATATTTTCATGGTTATTGTCAGTTGGAACAACCGTCCCATACGTGCAGGTGCTTATAAATACTACTTTTTAGCAGCTCATTTTAACTTTTGTGACGAAGGTACCAACCAATTGCTAAAATAGGGATAGTATAATAATCTAGTCAATTGTATTCTTTCACGTAAGCTTATCATCCAACGTTTCTAAATCATCACGGCAAGTCATTATAGTGCCATACTTTTAGGGTATGTGTTGAACAATCTTTTAGGGGCACGAGTATGAGACCTCAGCCATTAAGGGGCTTGCTCATTAGTAGGTTACAGTATGTGCCTTGGAACTACGCCGGTTTCCACAATCCCAGTAGGTCATTTGATATAGGATTAACCAAATATTATTGCTCGGTTTCGAATGACCATCAGATATCTGGGTTAAATGTACACAAAAAGCAGTGTTAGCAGTCTCGTGTGTGATATAAGAGTCTGTTTGTGCTGGACAGCCCAATGAGATTCTCCTCATCCTTGGAGTCGAGCTCGGTGGTTTGGTGCATTCGTATGCGCCTTGTGACTGGAGGCGACACGTAGGTGCACGGGTTCGATCCCCGCAATTGCACATTTACATTTATATGGGGTCCGTCTTACGAAGTAATGCAAAAACTGCTACCGTGGACGTTAAATGTTGGTACATTTACATTATATGGGGTCCGTCTTACGAAGTAATGCAAAAACTGCTACCGTGGACGTTAAATGTTGGCTGAATTGGTCAGCTTTAAAATATTTTTCATCCTTGAAGTTGTTCTCGTCATCCCAAGCTGGTAGATTTTTTTGAGTTGAGATCTAGATCTTCGTTATTATTCTTGATATAATATGTCGCACACCTAAATCTTATTGTCGCCATCCTGAATTCTTATTGTACGTTACCGATGTGATTTTATTCTCAAATTGTATCGGATTTCTCCGCTATTGTTTTCAACTATTTTGAAAGCTACAAAGTATTGTAGATAAGGGGTGAAGTAAAATCACACTTCCTTTTAAAAAATATTTGGAGATCTCAGAAATGTGATACCCCTCCATCGATTAATACAAAACAGCATGAACAACGGGCCCATATCAATTCCAAGCTTTGCAAAGTAGACGTGAGTATTTTCAAAAACGCTGCATGCACTAGTTAATCTACTTGTATCATCATATTCTACTGGACAGTCCAATTCTCTAGTAAACCCCGAGCTCTATCGGAAACAGCAGCGGGATTTGTCAGCCAAGTTCACCGGCCGACATTGGCATTAGCACCACGCTTACAGCTGTTGCAGCAGAAAACGCATCGAGTGGAAGTGACAAAAGGGGTCTTAGGGGTATACTGCCCGGCCGAACTGCGTTGCACCGCGCTGTACTGTACCGGGGCTGCATCAGACGGAAACGAGGCAACCGTAATAGCGACGGCGACCCTCCTTTCGTTCTGTCCTGCTCGTTTTCTCCAGCCGTTCGATTCTTGTTGTTCTTTTTTCGCCGACCGACTCAGCAACTGTCCTAACTTTTCCATCCTTCTCCTCGTTTAATCTACGAACGTATTTCTTTCCTTTACTCAAACCGCCGAGCCGCGCGCGCCGGTCGTTCGACTACCAATTGTCCCAACGTTAGGCAACAAATCAACAACAGAGGCAGGATGGATACACGACTATTGCCTCATACGGTTTGTTCGCACGTTTTTACGTTTTCTCAACGAACTATTGCCTTCTACGACGCGCGGAACGGGTTAGTCAGCCACTGTTAACGACAACGCCAACAGCTACTTCAACAACGATGGAATGGAAAAGCAAGCAGATAGACGCTCGCTGAAATGTTTCTCAACATTAACCAGCTGACGTTGGGAGAACCGAACTGATTTGCTGCTGACTATTAATATTTCTCCACAGAATTCAAAGTGATATCAATTTCTTTACTAAGAGCGTGAAGGTTCATATGTATGGCACAGCAAGATGTAACTAAGTATAAATATACTGAAGAGCAAGTAAAGATGCGAACTAGTCGGTGGCATTGAGTCGGACGTAGCGCGACCTATACGACATATAATGGGCCACCCTTCCTAACTGCCCGTAATGGCCAATTCTGAATAACTCACTTGACTGTATTACTTGCGTACATTTTCTGTGATACTCATTACGCTCAATGCGAAAAACATTTTTTCCAGTTGATACCGGGAGCCTGCTTTCAGCTGTGCTACTTCAGTTTATTCCTGTTCTTTGTTAGATAAAGTTGTTTGAATGCTGCTACATCAGTAATGTCCAAAGTCTCTCAGATAGATTCACATAAGCATATAAATTTGGAGGAGATAAAATATTGACATTAGTCCTTCTTGTGTTAATTTTCCCAAAGAAACGTCAGTCAACAAACCTCGTCATGAATTTTATGTTGCTATTTTGAATTGATAAAGAATATTAAACACGTCCATCACATGTAGTTTTATCTGTTCCTTTCGTTATCAAATAGCGATTGAAGAAAAAAATTCTTGCTAGCAATTCTAGCAGTAATTATGTGCCGCATTTTTTGCTACACATCATCTCGCTCGTTAAAAATGCAAATAGTAGTTTATACTTACGACTGATCTTCAGTATGTTCAAACAATCTAAAAAGGTATCTATTAAACAAGTAAGCTTCTTTTGAATGCGTAATAGATCATATCATCCGCAAAATTGATTTCACAAAAACTTAGAGCATTTACAAAGTTTTGGCCCATTGAAGCAGGTGAACAACTATCTCTCCAAAAATATGTATGTCTTGTTTCAAGATGTTCCAATTTTATAATATACTTTATTAATCGTAATAGCTTTCTCCTTAGCGACATAGTTTTCACACCATTTTTTCTCATCTGCTTCATTCCACCGTAATACCGTTACTTTTCAGAGACGATGTTTCTCAGTTTTCTTAGCGCCAGCGCTGAATTTTACGTAGAAATCGAAAATAGGACTATATATGGACTCTTCCCGTGATGCAGTTCTGTTCTTTTCTTATCAGAAGTCGTATAGATACCACGCATATAAGTCACCAAGAAAAGCCTTCCGCGGCTAGCAGGTGTTTCATTTCTCCGACTTTCAACGACGATAAAAAAGTTTACAGCATAAAGCGTAACCTGTATTTTCCCGATACGCGGAAAGAACGCACTTTGAGCCAATGTTAAGTTGCTTGTATAATTCTATCCTGGTTTCTATGGATGTTTAGTTTATACTAATTTCATACGAATTGTATTCTAATTGTATTTTCACAGGTAAATGCTGTTAACCTATGTAGAAGTTTCTTTACACATACATTGCGTAGGTAGCCTTCAAAGGAAGGAAAGGTGTAATGCAAAAAATGTAATGTAAAAATGTAATGCAAACTGTCTTAGGCTCGTGTAAGTTCGAGCACCCGGTTCTACCTGTCAGTGTGCAGGTTTTAGCATCCGAAACCGGAAATCAGCACCAGAGACCATTAAAAATAGTAAAAAACCATGATGGACTGTTGAAAAGGTAAAGCGATATTTGGATTGACGCCGGTGTGGCATTACAACCGTGTATTCGGTGTCGGTAGCAACGACACCGACAACTGTAAACAAAGGGAAACATAACAATGGATGTCTACGTTATTATATCTTCTAGTCGGCCAGCTTGGTTGACGTCGAGTTTCTAAGTATCTTCAACCGTTGGTACTAGGACCTACAATATTATTATGGCGCTGGCCAAGCCTCATGTATCTGCTACGAAGTTGAACGCCAGCTTGTTTGGTATAACTTCGTATGAGGGCTATACATGTAACTAAAGCTAGTTGAACCGTAACCATTTTAGCAATGTTTTTTATTGTGATATGACTTGTCAAGTGTGAGTATTAAAGTTTTTAAGTGTATTTGATACAACCTGCGTATAGGCTAAGATTTTTGTACAAATATTAGATTCGAATACGCTATGGTCGCCTTTAATATGAATACTAATATCCACAAGCAAAAGGTAACACTTACATTAAGCCGTGTGAAATTCAGGATGTTCTCTATTTGTATCATATGACGTTGCATTGTACAAGTTTTACGGGTACATATACAACGAGTTTCTCAACGAAGCGAAGACTAGGCCTGCAAGTAAAACGTCAGTTTTTTTCGAGGTCTAGAACATCTGTTCACACTGACTATTACTGCGAGTTGTACTATCATACAATATCGGCCAGAAAAAAGGTATGTAGTTGAGAGTAGGAACAAGAGGGATGTTCAGAAACTCTGCCCCTGGAAGTGCAGACATGTAGTTCTTCTCCCCTCCCGATTACATAAAGGTGGTTTCCTTTTCTCCTACCATTTTGGCGCGCACACCTAGCTCAACGATGTCCCGGGGACATTCCACTTGAGAAGGACACCCCATTCTGCCTTCAGAAATTCGTCTATATCAGCTGCTCTTATTGTATCATGCCTCTTTATCTTTCACCGAGGGTCTCAGTTTGTGCGCAACATATAATATTTATATTGGACAGAAATAGCTGAATTACCCAGCGATGCAAGTAGTCTCGTAGATGTGTGAGGCTAGTGCACATATTCGCGGTTCGCTATTCTTTTAATGATTAAGGGTTTGTGTTAGTCAATAGTAGACCTTTTACATATACTATCGTTATGATAAAAGCATTGAGCAGAAAAATACGACGGATTTTTAACCAGGTGTCGAGATTTGTTGTATTAATGACTAATATCGTCAAGATCTATTAGACATCAGAAGCTGCAGACACCCTTTCTAAGTGTTCAATCGAACTCAGCGGAAAACTGGATTTCAAGGACGCGCTTGGTAGAAAGGTAATCAGGACGAGCGCTCTGCGTTTTTGAACCTCTCTAGAAGCTCCACTCTTTTCTCAACCCTACAACTGAATGACGTCAATTGAGTCCTTCAACTAGTAATATTGGGATTGATAAGAACGTCCACTTGCTAGAAGAAATTTTAGGCACATATGTATTCATTATAATGACTGAAATGTATGATTTAGGTTTGCCTTACAATTTTGCCTTGCTCAACGTTTTCCATTATTATATTTTCACATACACTCAAAACTTAAACAAATAATCTTGTAGGTGGCCTCCAATTTTAGGTCCCGACATCACTCATGCAGGTTTTAATAACTTATTTATCAGACACTATGACTCCTGGTAATGTAAGTTGAGTGATACCTGTAGAATGACTAGATTAGACTGAAAGCTAGACAGAAAAGTGTACCTGTATGTAGTATTCTGAAAGGCTCTACAGATGTTTCTATCTTTATTACTCTGTTATATCGACAGCCAATTGCCTATTCATATCATTTTTTTTGGATGATACAAAATATTAGTTGTAAAAAATGAAGTAGTCTTTTAAGAAAACGACCATCCAAGCATCTACTGTTAGTGTTTTGTACAGCAGCCGGCCTCGAATACACATCTCATTTATATCTAATACTATATTTTTAAAGCTGAACATAAGTCGACATTTAACGCCCACAGTACTACTAATCTACATCTAGTGCATATTTATAAATCCCCATTCGAACATATACTACAGAATGAAAAGCAGGGCCATAGATTATGCTTAAGTTGTACTATTTAGATTTTGCGTATTTGGCAAAAATAAAGTCTTTTGAAATGGTGTAGGCTGTAAAATTTAAGCAGCTCTGAGAAATTGGCACAATGATTATACGTTATCACGTTACCAGTTTGTTGCAACAAGAGCTGTGCAGCGCTTCACTTTGACAACTCATCCTTCAGGGAGTCTCGAGACAATACACGGAAAGATCCCGGCAGCACGAAGGATGTCTCGTTCTACGACAGGATGAAAATGTCGAGGGATCACTAAGGAACCATCCGACAGGGGCGGCTCTGGACGCGAGTTGACAGAGTTGGAGCAGCGAACCGTGCTCACTGAGTTGGGTCGCGTCAGACGGCGAATCCGAAATGACAAGCACAGAGCTTCCCAGTGCCTGCTGGAAGCGAGAGTGGAGAGAAGCCGCCGTGCAAGGGCTAGCAAAGACAGACGAGCGGCTCCGCAAAATGAGCGAGATTAATTCCGACAGCGCAAACCAAGCGCACCGATCCAACGCCGTCCAAGCTTCTCCATTTTTCGGTACCTACTGTAGCCAGCTAGGCAAGGCTATCTTTCGGTACAGCTTCGTAGATTCTCTAAGCACGCTTCCTTCACGTCGAAACGTCGCAACTGTATTTCCCTTCTAAGCAATTATTTCAAAGAAAAGATAGGCGCACACTTAAACCCGCAAACTGAACCCAAAATACCATGCATAAGAATATGCAGTAGCGTAACAAATGCTTACCTTGATTATAATAGTTTAAACAGTGTGACTCCTTGCGGTTTAAAGTAGGGGCAAATTAAGGTTCAGAAAACCTGTAGTGTTCATACAAACTGTCGTACGTGGAAAGCAAATATACGAAAGAGAAGAGCTCTACGTCGTATGATTAAATGTTTTATTTAATGGTGGTTCATCCAAAGTTATAAATACAAACGTAGTAGATACACCAAATATGTCTATTACTTTACCTTGATGTTAAAAATCTTTAAATAATTTCAAGAGAAGTGCGCTCCATTATTAGAGCCTGCTATAGTTAGGGTGCCCATACGCGTTGATACGGCAGATTTCATTCCGGGCCAGTGCTTAATTGGTGGCATTAACACGTTTGAAAGCCTATATTTTTTTAAAGCTGACCATCAGCCAACATTTAACGTCCACCGTAGCAGTTTTGCATTACTTCGTACGGGCCCCATATGAATGTAAATGTGCACCGGCGGGGATCGAACCCGTGCACCTACGTGTCTCCTCCACTCGCAAAGCGCATACGAATGCACCAAGCCACCGAGCTCGACACGTCTGAAAGTCTAAACCCTTTTAACAGACTTACGAGACTGGAAAAAAATGATTTAGTGGCACTTAGCATTTTTGTCTGTAATATATATATCGCCGATATTTGTTTACTTAGTGTACATCATAAAGTGAAGCATAACAATATAATATATGATTCCTTGATAGATATTACTGGGAGTAGAATCCTTAAACTTTTGAAAGGACGTTAGATTCTGCACAAGCAGTTTGCTCATGTCTGCTTCATTCATACCATCATGCAAGCAAGTTGCTTCACGAGACGACGTGAAAAAGACGTTGCAGGTGGCGTAAATACGCCACCTGCAACGTCACACAAGTCTGTTTTCCTTGGGAACCCTTAGTAACTTTAAAACCTGTTATTTCAGGGCAAATATACTGAAAATATACGGAGAACAAGTCTATTTAAAAGTAAGCATTTAATTGTATCATTGGTTAAAGCGTAGTAGTGGCTACATGATGAGGTTACACGTTACAATCCGTATTGTATTTATTATTTACACGAGATTACAATATATGTCCGGGTTTTTACGCGAAGCATTACCCCACGAGACCCTGGACACCAACGAAAATATTTATGGCTCGATATTTCTAGGGATGACAAAAGGTTATTTTACGACGTTACAAATTTGCTTGAAATGTTGTTATTTTCAAATATATATGAAGTTATGAGTGACAATTTCATAGTAATGTGTATACCTAGAGCAGGGAGTCATTTCATAACTGTATTCTATTGCGGGAAAAGTAGAATTTATTTAACGGCTCATGGTAGCTCAACAGAAACGTTGACTTCATTAGCGTCATCTTTTGCGACTGACGCTTGTGGGATTAGTTTGGAATAATCTAAGCAACCTCAGGCTCGTTAGTTTACTTTTCCAAATGTTTCTGCTCGACTAAAAAAGAGTTTAAGTTCACAAAATGACGTTTAGAGTTTCAGGAAGACTTGAGCAAAATAGAAGAGCTAGTGTCAAATTGTAATTAGCGCGTTCTCTTAATGTACAACTCGACAAAATGGACTGCTTGCTTACCCTGCGGAGAGTAGCCTGAACAGTGCAAATAGGAAAGATGATGTGGATATTCCTCGATTTGCGCATTATACAGGCTCCTAGGGCCCAAAATGCTGATGACATGTTACGAGCAAGACAGTGAAAGCAAAGGGATCTGCGTTGATGAATCATATTCTGAAGAAAATAACAGCGAATTTCAGTTCAGCGAATTTTCAGAAAACTTTTTAAATATTTTGAAATGATTGAAAACCACTTGGGCTGCTAACTCTTTCTTTAAATATTGCCGTTGTCACGTTACCCATTTTTAAGGCCTCATAATTTCGTTTGAAAAATCTACAAAGAAATTAGACCTGACTATTAAGGATACAGAGAAAGACTTAGTAGCATATGTCACAAAGCCTACATCATTCTACCGACAGTAATTTCGACTTTAAAATGTTACAGCATTGTGTAAATTACGAGCTTTGAGGAAAAGCTTAAAGATCAAAATAATCTTCGCGAATTACAAACCTCATGAGATTTTTCGTGACGACAAAAAACCTACCCTTCCCTAGACGTTTGTTAAGTGGAATCATAGTTGATGTTTACATTAACGGGCGTCATTCAAAACGATGCATTTTAATGACTATGAGAGACACAAAATAACTCGACTCTTATCTTTTAGTTTTGCACACCGGAAGTCAATCTAACGAGGTAGAAAGCACTCATTTCGGCGAAACGAGTCTAACGAGCGGTATCCAGCCGGCATGCCGCACTGACATGAACCTCCTTCCCACCCGTTTATATTCCACATGGCTTGCTTACTTAAACACGTTTCCTTCTACCGAGCTCAGTCCGAATCAGTTGTAGATATTTGAGATCTTTCCAACTTGGCGAGCGTATAAGTCGAACATCTAAGGAAGCCCAATCGGAATTTGGGCTTACGCCAGATAAGGGTTGAGTACTTACAGGCCAATAGCCAAGAAGATTCCACCTTCCCAAAAGGTTTGTTAAATTTCATAGATAATAGCAGGTGGTACATCATCAGTGTAAGCGTTTAGATAAAATATTTCTGTGAGGCTTTTTTTAATAGAAAGTCCGGATTTATATTTCACTCCGTAAGTGCAATAAGCGCAGAGTCCATTTTTGCTGTACACGTTACGATGACGCGGACGTTTTATTTTAACTAAACAAAAGCATAGCGCTACTCGTAACTGGTAAGAGACTGCTTTGTTCTCACATCTTTTTGTGCGTACAATCCTTCATCGAAGTTTCGAAGAAGCGTAAGGAAACGAAACTCTCAATGATTTTCATGTGGAACTGGTACTGGTCTTGGCTCCGAGAACATGGCAATCTCACGTTCATTTGGTCTAGCCGCCAGAACTGTTCCACGCGGCGTAGAGGGGACGCCTGTCGAGCTCGGCGGCTAGAAGACACGTAGGCGCACGGGTTCGATTTCCGCCGTTGCAAATGAACATTTATGGAGTTCATCTTACAAATTAATGTCAAAAGCGATACCGTGGACGTTAAATGTTGCCTAATGGTCAGTCTTAAAGACATATAGAGGGGACGCCTGGTATCGGACGTTAGATAATACGATGCGAGGTGCGAGCAATATGTGGCGGATTTTTTTCTACTTATAGAATATTTGAAATGTCTAAACTTTAAATGTGAACATAAGTGCTGATAGAACTAATTATTTTTGTTGAAATCGAGGCGTATAATGTTAGATTGCATTCTTATAGGAAACAGCACTTAAGCATGATCAGCTTCAATCCACTAAGTGTACTTTTCATATTTGCAAAGATGTACTTAGCCGTTTTCCTGGTAGCACAATAAGGACCAATTAGAGAATCGAAAGTGCGCCGAAGTAATTGATGGAACGAGAAAGAGCCACATATAAATTATCGTGTTAATCGGTTATTGTTTTCAGTTTTCTGCAATGATACTCAGAAACACTATTTCCGAGGCTTTTTCGGAAGAGCTTTTTGAGAAATATTTATGGTTCTTGAATATAACACGAAACCCTTTATTGAAACGCTGTAAAATACATGTCGTAGTTAGTTCTCTTTTATATAATCTTTATTTTGGATTATCTAATCATCATATACAAGGCTGAGTCATGGAGTTGGATGTGGACGGATTAGATTGCTTGTATTTGCTAACCAGCTAGCGGGAAAGCCGAAATCAATATAGTGCGTGGTGTCTCGTTAGCCAACGTTCGAATCCTGTTGCTAACACGGATTTGTTCAACGCTTGACATTCGCGTACTTAAACATGCTCAAAGCAAACAATAATACCACCTTAAGCTTAGAATGATGCGTGGCAGGATACAGCTTTCCAAAGGGCTATCTCACCTGACTATAGGTGCCGCGACATGCCTTTGAATGGCGATCAATAGGGATGATAAGTAATCCCGAGGATTCTAAGCTGCCTGGTGGTGCCCGCACGGTTCTTATTTAATCCGGGGGATGCACTACCAATGCCACACCAGGCCCAGTGTCCCTGGCTGAAGGCCAGTTCCACACACCACTGGAGAGCCAGATGCCCAAGCCTTTTCAAAAAGGCAGCGACCACAACCTTGCGAACGCCACCAGGCGGAGCAGCAGAGGGAGAGATAGACGACCTGGACCGTGATCGCGCTGAGATCGCAGCCAGCGGCTCCCTTGGAGGAAGCCAGAGAGAGGGTAGCAAAGCTGCGGAGCGGAAGGCTAACTGCTCAGCTGACCTCTAGCGACAGCAGAAGGAGAGAAGAAGGAAGGTAGAGCAAGCAACACTGGGAGATAAGTGAAAGCTCTAGAAGCTGGTGAATAAACAGGAGAATGTCAAGGTGGGCCTGATCGACCTGTCCAAAAAGGTGGACGATCTCACCAAGATCACGAGTGAAGACCAGAATACACTGATGCTCCTTAAAAGTGAACCGGAGTCACTTAATCGGGCAGACCAGGGACATCGTAGACGGCTTTGAGAAGGCGTAATGAGCCGCCGTGTGCGACAAGGAAGAAACGGAGGAGTTCGTCTAACTCAGGAGGAAATTTAAGAAGCAAATGAGCCTCCTAATGAACAACTGGGCTAGCAGATGGCGGAGATTGAGGTCCAGAAGAAGAAATTGAAGGAGGCGGAAAGAGGCCGCCCAGAGCCCAGGAATAAATTGCGCGACTGCGGGAGGAGCTGCTCTAGGCGATTCAGCGGCCTCGCCCGCAAGGTCACTGGAGGTATGCAATAATCAAAAACTGTGGAAACTAGAGGACGTCTTCAGGTCTCTCCGGACCGTAGACGATGTGCGGTCGCTATTGAACGCTCGTGGCCGGACAAAATATTTGATGCGTGCAGCTCATCCCGGAATCCCTCGGGCCTTCTCATCCAAAAGAGTCCAAATCATTTTGCTCATGCGCGGCGATAAAGACGTTGTGGAAACCGTAGGAACAATGTCAGATTTTTTCCCGCTCGCGCGAGAGGTGGCCGACAGTAAGGAGGTGGCTTCGGTCGCAGTCCTACGTAATCATGCGGAGATCGAGATCGATGGGCAGATTCCCTTATGTCCCAAGACGATTAGGGTGTTAGTGGTTGGGTTCACGGCAGAGAAGGATGATCGTACACGTCAAATCACTCTCGTGATAAAAGTCTTGGAAAAGATGAGAGGATTTATAGGAAACGGTGATGCGCCTCTCCTCCATCTCATTCCGGGAAAGCGCCATTCCGTAATTCTCCACGTTATTGAAGCATGCTGGCGGAGGTGTGTAGCTCGGGCCGGGCTCCCAAGGCACTGTTTGATCGATCATCAAGCTTTATGCGACAGGCAGCCAGTCCTTAACCGATACGGTGCGAAAGCTGCGGACAAGGGTGTGACAGGCGAGTTCCGAAGCCCAAGTCACAGGAGTCTCAAATGGGAAGAGGGGTGAGGTGGTGCTCCACATAGTGGTCACAGTCAGTAAAGTCTCTGAACACTTGGCAAAGGAGAGCCGGGAGGGGGCCATACGGTGACCCATAGGGCCGCAGCGGCTGCGATGTCGGTTGTCGCATCGTCGGAAATTGACCCTATGGTGAACAAATAGGACATCGTGGAGGCGGTCAGGACACGGTAATCTTTGGACACCTGACTTGACGCTGACGAAACTGGACTGGCAAGGGGGCATAGTTGGCTAGAGTTTGGCTGTTCCCGCCTGCCGCCAAAAAGTGGGTAACGGCGGGTTCAAAAGCGCGCTCGCCAGAGTTGTTGGGGATCACACGGTGCTCCGCTGGCAGGGCTCGAACACGTTAGCTGAAACTGTGCAGCCAAGGAGTCACTGGAAAAAACCTGCTTCAACTGTGGTAAAGAACACCACAAGGCGGCAGCGTGTGAGCGAGGCTAAATGCTTCACATGCTGGGCCTACCTAAAGTTCTTGAAGAGGTCCGCCAACGCGAGCGCAGCGAAGGTAAGAGAAAGGAGGTGGCTAAGGGATCAACTAAGTCCGGGGAGCGGATTAAGGTGAGAAATCACCTCTGTCAGAAAGGATAAGAGGTGCCAAAAAGAAAAGAAGGATTTGCGCACAAAAATTTTGGACGGAATGGGCTCACATGCACCCACGCCGACAATGCTTAAAGTTCTCCAGGCAAACCTCAACTATAGTCGGCGGCTTCTGGAGGTCTAGTGTTACCCCCTCATGGCCTCGAGCACTGTCACTGGCGCTCCGAACCTTGTTTAGAAGGCTTGTGAGTCTCCGCGCTAGCCACGTCCTGGTTGCCGTGACGCATGATTATTACGTGTTTAACTAAACCACAAAATAACCCCCATGAATGTTGTAGTGTGATATAGTTTCGCGTATCTAACTATCAAATGCTTTGGTGGACTAAGCGTTCTGATAACAGATCAGTCATGGTCAGGTACCAGAATTTATTACGACGGTAGGTTATCTGTAGAACCTGCATTAAATGCCTAGCACTACCAGCGTCCACTACATCAAACCGCCTCTCGGCTAATAGTCACCGCCTATTTGAATGCCCTAAATTAATAATCACAAATTTGAGTTATAGTAAAATGTCCCCTAGCACTACTGTCCGCGTCTGTGGGATCTCTACTGAAATTATAATGTAAGTAAGGACAGAGCAGATCGATGGAATTCTGACACAAGGAATTCTGACGTCAGACGTCGTAAGCTATCGTGACGAGCGTTGTGTCCTACTGGCAGCTATGATAAAAACTGCTGAATATGTGTCTATTGTTTTCGCACTTGCTGCAGCTTTAATCTAGGGTGATAAGAGTTGAACTTTTGTCGAGTCTGTTACAGTTCTGCATGCTTCATTGCGATAAATCATATATTCCTCCCCACCTCATAATGATGCATGGCCACTCGCTATACTGAATGTAGGTCGCTATACTCAAGGAGTACGGCGAGCCTATTCACTGTGCCCTCGCTGGTTTCCACTTTCATGCCATAAGGCTACGTTAAAGTCTCTTATGGTTGCATTACTAGCAGCTCGTGGACGAACCCTCTAGCATTCGTGGTGATTACCTCAAATAATTGTTGGCTCTTCTGTAATACGGCGTTTTGGAAAATTTATGCGATTAGGCTTGGTTTAGATGCGTGTATTCTAGAATAAACAGACAAATTATCGACTGAACGTAGCCTACATAGAACGTCACTAGAAAACTGCGATATTTCTTGTGTTTAACTTGTATATAATTTTTGTAGTGGACTTGAGGGTTGTAGAGAAATTTAACAACTGTTCATGTCTGCATTCTATTTGTTTTTGGTATATATGTTCTAACAGTCCCCTCATAAAGCAAAAACCAGCATTTGCAGCTGTTCTGAAGATCTTTCGATTAAAACATATAGTTTAAGAGCTAAATTAATTCAGTAAAGTCTGCTTTCTATTGATCAAAAAACGTTGCGTTACCCAACCCGTTTTTAGCTCTATATTAGCAAGAAAATATATAGTACCTCTCAGTCATTATTTTGTTTGATGTTAGTCATAATTACTATTATTTTTCTTGTAAGTCGTAACAGAAGCAAATATTAATAGTAGTAAAACTAGTTTAAGATTAATGATAATAAATTCACTATATATTTTAATGTGTATATATTTTGTGTATATGTGTATAATGTGTATATATGTGCATATATATAAGAAAGCTCTCGCGCGCGTTAAAAACGTTACCGAGTTCTTAATTTATTGTAGATTTATCGCATTCGTTTTGTCTGACATCTCCTTTCCAACGAAAAAACAACATGATTAGCTGTATTCATTGGTTATAGCATGACAGTAAAAATTGATATACAGCTTGACTTGTAATTAAATTTCTGATTTCATTAGAAATGGACCTTCGCTTGAGTACGGCATTAAGTTCATGAGCACATTACTTGCTCATACGATTTTATCTACTGGGCTTCTTATGGATGTCTAGCCCGAAATTTAAAACTCGCTCTTCCGCCTTGAATAAAGTGTATTTTCTCTTCATTCCATTGGTAAAAGGGAAAAGTGTACTTTAAAGTTATTTCCGCTTTATTGAGATGTGCGGAGCGCAAATCGTTAGAAAGTATCTTAAAACGTGTTGAAATGATCACTACGTTACAAGAAAATCGTACAGCACAGGTATATAAGTGCCCATTGTCATAGGAGATATTTACGTTCGTCTCCTGAGGATGAGATCTTCGTTTAATTAGACAAACTGCTATGAAAGTTTCTAAGCAACTGTTGCAGAAACTGTTGTATTTATGACAAAATTTGTCTAAATATCTAATATATTAGCACTTTGACATGCTAGACAAAAAGAATATTGTCTAGTGTTAGAAACAGTAAGCAAAACAGGTTACTGACGCACCCTCAGGGTAACCTTGTATATCTATTAAAAAAAAGGGTAAAGCATACGTGTTATCTTTCTAGTCTACGAGTTTAGTAGAATAAACATGGACACACTATGCGCTACTGACTCTCGTGTAATGCGGCTTTCACTCCGGCGTTTTTGCGTAAGTGCAGTGGGCTCGTCGCCTGCGACAAATATCCCGGGTCCCAAATATGCCACGCGACAGGATATTTACAAATGAGTAAATTTGAGGCCGCTTAGGGGCACACGCTCTTTTCTCACCCCAAACTCGTGCACTTGCTTATCCTAAATCCGCATTGCTCAAGCTCTGGTCAACGGGAAACTTTGGCAGAATTCACTCAAACGGCGTTTACTGTTTGTTTTACGACTATGTCGTCGATTGCTTTTTACTAGTTATTTTTAGTTGGTTTAGCAAATGTGACAGGTCACTAAACCAGCCGTAACGTTTGAATTAGATGACTTGGAATTGTGATTTTGTTCAGTGTATTATAGAAATATTTTCCTTTGTTGCAAATGCCAGACCGAGTGCTCTGTAAGTTTCTAGATGTCTACTCTGAAGCCGTTTGCATTATTATGCCATACTGTCATTATCCTTAGAACTTGGCGGGAATTGAGTATACCGACATGCTTTATAGTGTACGGAAACAACTAAGAATCAATCTTACAATTTTAAATTTTGAAAATGAGGCGGTTGAAATAATCTGAGTTATTA
>MNPL01011496.1:0-16693 GCA_002081605.1 Tropilaelaps mercedesae
ATATATATATATATATATATATAGATATATATATATATATAGGGCATATTCTACATAACAACGACAGGTGACACACGCGCCAATGTTTATTTAGATTACTGCTTAATGCTGACGGTGGTTTATCGTGGTAATTATGCTGTCGATGAAATGTAAGGACGAAATGGATTAACGGAGAGTAATAAACTTCATCTCATCATCATTTGATATAGATTCGCATACAACACTAACGGTACAAAAAATTTATTGCTAACTACTTCATATTTTTCTTGCTTCCGTTGTCACCGCGCATTCCACGATCAATCATCAGCTAGTAAGTCATGGACCAGATACGAATGGATCTACCAGACTGGTCAACATTCAAGCGTTTCCATTTGTCGTATCGATGAAAGTCACGCAGTCGTCTGGAAACTTGGAGGGGTACAACTTTTTCGTGAGTCTCGCATGCGATGAAAATGATGAAGGCCAGCTTTGTCAGGCTAGCGCCGCCCAAGCATTTGGTGAGCCAAATGGTTGGTGCGTGTGTAAACAATACACTAGAGCAATAATAGTATTCAATGAGTATTACGATAAGAACGAAAGTAATAGTTCGGAGTTAGAATTGAATCAGCATTCGTCGATTGCAAGTTTTGCTATGAAAAGATGGCGATAATGCGACGGTGGTGTACGCGCATGTGCTATTGTTGCTGACGCGTGTCGATAAGACCGCTTAGCATATGGGGGCTTGTAAACCGGGAAAGGAAACCTGGAGGGATAATATTGTTCGGAATTGATGCTTCAACTGGGCTTTTCAAAGGTTGGGAGGTATGACTGCCTATGAGTGCGAAAGATGGAAGCACGGGCGAAATGATATTCGTCCGTGCCCGTTATTGGCGCACAAAGCGCAAAATTACCCATGAATTTGGCTGAGCTAAACACGCATTATCGAGCAAATCGCATTATCGATAGAGCAAAGTAATAGCTAATTATATGTTTATTGATTAACTGCTGGATAATTAATGATGCATGCATTTAATTAGTAGACTTACTTCTGTAACCGTTTCACTATTCTTTTCGCAAGTTGCTCATGTATCCGCCAAGGCTATGATTTTGCTCGAGACTATTCGAGGCTAAACTTCGATTTGTGGCTCCTACATCGTATTTATTCGCTGCTATTTGTCGTGTTGTATTGCCAAGTGACTCTTGTCTGTGCGCATGTTCTACGGCGAACCTGTCAACTGCAAAAAACGTTTGAAACTATTTTCGAGATAATTACAAACTAGTGCGATGTAATTGCCGATGCAGTTCGAACTATTGTGGAAAACGTGCAAAAAGTTTTCGCACTACTGACATCACCCGGCCGAAGATGCAGCAGACAACTGTTTAAAGGGCGGTCCTCCTACGACAAATGGATTCTGGCTTTCATTTAATTTTTCACTAACGTACGCTGCTTGTATTTTGCATTCTGGGTTTCTCTTTAAGTGGATAAACGTTTGTTCAGCGTTCACTGCGACTTTACCCCTGCAGTTCTTCAATTCGGCTAGTCCCAAGTCGCTTTCACGCATGCTAGCGCTTTATTCTCGAAGGCAATCTGCTTTCCGATTGGTCCGATTTCTGATTGTCTGCTCGATTTGGAAAGACTCAGCCATGGTTTCGCAGCAACGACTAGGACCGTCCAGTTTTTGTGGGCAATATTACGTTGTCGTGGTTATGCGTTGTGAACTCGTAAAATCTTACAGGCCCAGCCAGTTTTCGAACTTGTTGTTTTGGAACGCAAAAAATACACTCACAGTATAGCATGACCTGTCCACGTCGTAAGACAATTGGTTACACCTGGTAACCGTATGCCAGGAAACGTTGTAGAAAGCAGACAGAACCGATGCACAAGGCGTGGGATGGGCTAGCTTCAACAGTGAACGATATACGTATCATAGTTGTTGTTCCGCGGCGAAAATTGCCTGTATTCCATATTACACAGAGTTCTAAGTGATCTATAGTCATCCATGCTATGACGATCTCATTATCAGATTACCTAGACTTTGGTTAGCGCGCGTTTTCGTGAATAATAGGAGGCAAACAGCGCCTTCGAAGAGCGAAAATAGGCGACCGATGGGTCGCCACGGCATTTCAGTAATGAACAATTGCTATCGGGTAGCGGTTTGCCTTCAGTGCATTGATATGTTTGTTTCTTGCAGACTGCCACTTTTTGGGGAATTCTCACCGCGAGGAGGATCATTGGAAAGTGTACGGCGTGAACTATATCGGTAGTTTACATGCCAAAGTATAAAACGAAAGACATATTGTCCTGGCCGACTCACAGCCATCAGACGGACAACAACACCGGTAGTCCGAATTACAAAGTGCCAAAGCTTCCGGCGTGTCCGGCTTAAGATTATAATGAGTACTTTGCCGCTAGATGCTTATGCTGAAGGTAACTTCAGGGAAATAAAATTAACTACTTAGACTATTTATATTAGGCGAAAAATCGAGACAGCTAAAAATAGCATAATCAGTTATCACTATTTCTACAAAGGATCAACTAACGCAAGTTTCATGGTTCGATTAAGACGCTAGCTAGAAGTGACACTATGATATTAAGCTTGTGCCCATGAATATCTAATATCTGATAAAAGCATATACGCAGTCCCGCCTCCCACTTGGCACAACATTGAGAACAAATACACCTGAGAATTAAATGGAAAACACCGACAGTGGAATAGATATATGGACGGCGCAAAAAAACCTGTCGTTAGCCAACTTTGCTAAATTTGTGATCCCTGTATGATTTGGAAACCGATTCTGTTCACCCACCCAAAACCCTTCGACTACTCAAGGCTCAAATGAATGTGCCTTATAGACAATAGTGCCGCTGGGGGAAACCGTACCTGTTTGTAGTTGCCGAACTTGACAAAACAGCAACATGAGTTAGTTTTTAGCTCAACCTGGCAGATTACCAAAAACAAGTTTTTTAGAATAGATGATCTCACGGCCAGCGAGAGGGGCACGTATAATAGTGGTTTTTCCGGAGGATTTACGAATGAGGTTGACGGAAAATGTATAAGATCCGATATCAAATACATTCGCCGATAATAGTCGCAACCAAACTGCTTCAGTTACCGATTCAGTTAGCGATTAAATAGTATTTTAATGCTAGAAGGGGCAAAGATCAGATAAAGGGTGAAGAACGGTGTAATGATCCTCGCTTCTTTCGTTTGCAAAATGTTTGGATTAATGTGATCGAAGCTGTTGCATTTCTCCCATTTACAGAATGAGTGCATGCATCCCTGGAAGATCTTTTAAGCGACGTAATACATTCGGGAGGTATGATGTAGCCGCAGACGGCGAAATATATAAGCATACACCAGCATACATTGCCAGAGCAATTGCCGGCGCCATTCTATTCTCGTTCCCAGCACCTTAGGTACAGTGTTAACCGTAATATAGGTAGAGAATGTATATACTTACTAAAAGTAGAAATTCTAAGGCAACTTTTTATTGCCCAATTACTACGCAAAACAACAGACACGTCAGAATAAGTGTAAAGCGACTTATTTGATGTTTGTGGGCGTGTACTGCTCTTGGCTTACACAATCTCTGAACAACGCTTCAACATCCCGCTCTCTTTCTTTCTCTTTCCCTTTTGTGTAGCAGTTACCGCACGTCGCTCCTGTATGGCGCATTTCTCCGGTAATTCGACAGCTTTTTCACGCATTTCCATTCAAAGGTCCTTTGGCTTACCTCTAAACTTTTTCTGACGTAACGAAATTGATTTCTGTTCTCTGTATTGAACCCATTTTTTAGACGAACTGTAATGTTTGTCTGGTAGTCAACACATCGAGCTGTACTTCTCAGACTTTCACACTCCATTAAGGAAAGACGAGCAATACAACGGTGTGTTTCCTGCGATTCGGCTTTTTCGCGCTTATTGCCTCTGACAAAGAACATATCCATTTCATGGGCATTTGAGCTATGCTGTTTTCTCCATCTGTAACTAAGAGAATTTGAATAGGTTTTTTTCGCATTGCTGATCTTAGCACTTCTACCCAAAGTAGCATTATACAGCCTGGTTATTTCAAACTTCGCCCTTTGTTCGCACATGTCTTTTGATACCCGTGAACACTTTGTCTCCAATATTACAGCCAGAGCATTCGGGAAGCTTATTCCACTACTCGACAGACCTCTGGAAATAATCTCGTCACTCGTCATCGGCTCTTAGAGAACCAAGTCCTATGGCCCGTAAAGAATGCGTGTAAAGCTACCTCGAATGCATCTAAATGTATAAAGCTTTTTAACAAACACTTCGAAAACATAAAGGGAAAACCGACATCCTAAAATCTTCATTTCACATCTCATTTTCGACACATCATGAATTTATATTCATGGCGTACGGCGAAATCAATGAACCAAGTAGATTTGATGACAGCACTGTGATTCCATCTGAACATAGCCGTTATCGTTGAAACGAATGCGACACACTTCAAAACTAAGCCTTGCATTTGCGCAGCGCTATTATTGCTATTATCTTACGTATACATTATGCGGCAGCAGTGTAATATAGAGCACTATGAAGAAGATTATCACGGATTTCCAAACATTTCATGGCTAACGCATTTCGCCTAATCACGGATTTCAAGAACATACAACTTCCGTGTGTGCTTGTCGATACGTTCTTGAAATGGAATTGGAAAGATGAGAAGGTCCTGTTAGATATGAAGGTCCATATAGGCCGTATTATTTGTTCAATGACGAAGTGCCAGACGGTTCCGCAGATCTGCCAGCGGGGTCTGCCCCCCTCGTTCATAGACACCCTGAACCAGTTACACAAGGCAGTAATCCCATACAGCTGATAAAGGCTTGCGGTGTTTACCCGGCCATTTTGTTCATGAATCAGCAAAATAAATAGGATATTTGCTGGGGTGTCGTTTTCGGGCAATAGACGAATCACAAAGAATAGCCATCGATAACACGCAAAAGCCGCTAACGTCCATGGACACTTATACAGTAAATATAAACGCAATTTCGTCGTGACGTGGCAGTTGTCCCGGCTCAAGTGTGTGTATGTTCGGTCGTTGGCACAAAATTGTATGGATCACTTTCTCATAGGAAAGTGTCGATACTGAGGGATAACTTGAATCAAGGAGAAATTCTGACACGGTCAAAGATTCTCCCGATATGCGCTGTAAGGTATACGTTTGGTGAAATCTATAATTAAGAAAGTAAACTCGAAGATAAGTACAGCAGTCCACCATAGCACGTAGGAGGGTAACACAAGGGACAGGTTGTTCTAAAGTCGCGGTGTAAGAATTCATTTTAAAGAAGAGTGCAAGAAATGATGGGCCTACAAGCTGTAGAGAAATGTAAACGCCTCATATGAATGGAGACGAAATAAAAAGCTGGGTTTGTTTTATACAACTGGGCGTTGTTATATGGCTAAGCTCTCGACTGAGTATGATCAGCAGATATGAAGGGCATATATGCAACAAGGAGTTAGCTAACGCTTATCCTTTACTTGTCGTTTCTCTCGGCAATCTCCAGCGCAGGGGGTGGCCATATTGCGGAAAGAACAGTTTACCTGTCAGGTGAACTGGAAACGTGTTTCTATGATGTCGCCTGCCAGCGCACCCATACACGAACTAACACGAGCATCAAATGTAGTTACATAATCAACGCTGTATTACAAATGTCACAAATCCAATCCCGAAGATCGCAAGCTGGTCTACTGCAAGTTGGGTACTCTGTTGAAAATCAATAGACATGAGCCATCACTTTACTATCGCCTGGGCGCCGCTTTAACGTTCCGTGATGTTTGGCAGCTGTAGGGAAAGTGGTCTTTTCTGTGCAAAACTACATCGATGCCAATCATCAATACGGTGATTTCCTAACATCTCGAGCGCATGGCGCACCTTCTCGTATTTAGTACCGCAAGCGGGAGAGGAAGCCTTCACTCGTCAGATCCTGGAGTGATTTAGACCGTACAATACTAGAGTACGAACTTTTTTTGAAGTTGAAGACAGCGACGAAGTTGTTATAGGCCATTTTGACCTCCGCGAAGTTCCTTCGCAGTCACATGCGGCGAAATACGGTTTTTAAATCGTGGAATAAATCAGCTTTCTCCGTCTACAACGTCGTGCAGTCTTAGCCGGTGTTTGCTATTCAGTGGGCAGTTGAACTAAAAATAGTTGGAGCTTACGTAGGGATCAAATCATTCCAACTGATGATCCATTTCCCCCACAAAACGACTGCTGTCGCACTGTATGAACGTAGGGTCCGTCGATGCTCTTGGGAGTTAGGCTTCGAGGTTTCTATCGACAGAACTCTATAGAGCAAGGGAAACACGGAAGTCAGTTCCGAGACTACTAATTTTGGATTTAGCGCTTCAATGCGACATTTTTCGGTCTGGCTACTTAAAGCGGGTCTTTGCAGGGTCTATTCATCTCAGACGAGCGAAGCAGTCTTTACAGAATCGCCATTAGGCTAAAGAAAATTATCGAGCCAATGCTCAATGCGGCGTCGTGTTTAATGCATGACATGTCTTTCACCTTCCGATGGTCTTCTCCTATCTACAAACATTATGCTGTGCTCTAATTATCGCACGTAGTTCTGTATTAGCGGATTGGGTAATTCGTCCTTGTTTAAAATTGCCCTCAAATAACTGGTTATATCTTTTAATAGCTTATATCCTGACTATCTAGAACTAATGCTCACCGTCACCCATACTTGTTTCAGAAATGAATGACGTTCATAACCTGAATGGTTTACGGCATTGTCATCGTCCACGCGGGTCTTGATTTGTCTGTATCCGCTCAGGTCTCTGTAACGAAGTTTCGGGTACGCCACTCGCCAAGGGTGACCTAATTCAGTTTATCAGTTTTTCCCAGTAACTCTATTCTTGGCAGCTAAAGTAACATGGTTATCCACATATATACATATATTCAGTGGCGAGCTAATTCAAATGATGCCATTGCCAGCAAAATCTGAAGACCAGCGGGCAGTTAGCAGCTACTTTCTTTTTTATGATACTCCGCCTATGTTCCTTTCACATGCGTCTTTTAGACCGATTTCAGCTTTTCTTGATGGACTGGTCCCTCAGGTCCGACTGCTGTGGTATCATCGCTCCCTTTTAACAGCCGCTCCCAAGTCCGAGAAGCGAGTGCACAACCAACATGCTGCTGACCTGTTGGTCGCTTGCGTAACCTGGCGAGGATGCCTTTCCCGCACGATTCAACGCGTTCACAGTACATTTCGAAGTGACCTCGCGTTCTTGGACGAAGAAGCAATGGCGGGCAAATTTGAATTCACGCCATAGAGTCCCGTTTGTGTTGCTATTCCCGCCTGTTGCTTACATGCCGTTATTCTTGTTGCCAATGGGAAAGCACAAGCCCTTAGTCAGCTCTGTTGCCGGACGGCTCGGAGCCGTTTCTTGAATGGTAGTCATATATTCGTAGTATCGCAATCGCCAGAGAATCCCTTGTTACCCACTTCAACGCCGGTCATTCCGTATATCATATAATATCGTGGTGGGCCATTTACTGCAGACCATTGCTGAGGAAATTGTGGATACGTCGTTCTCTCCATCGCGTTTGCCCGAAGCCCAAATGACATAGCCTACGACATGAATGAATCAAATAGGTTGGCGCACTACTAACGCCGAAGTAAATCGTCTAACTTTGCGAGTTTAGCTGGCCCTTACTCTGTCTTCCTTCGGTAGATACAACGTACTTCGCTCCTGTCTGCTTCACCTCCTCCGCGCTCTGTCACGGTGGACTAAGCAAGCTATCTCTAGCGGTCGACATCCCTCCGGCGTGTACAACGACGTCTTCAGCGATATTAGTAGCTGTTGTAGTGAGTTTACGATGACGCCGACGGCAGTCGCGGCAAGAAGATAAGTTACGCGGTAAGGCAAGAGCGAAGTGGCAAGGGTAGGGCACCGTTAGGGAAGCCCGCTATACCAAGCACGTCGAACGGCGTTCATCGGCTACATCAGAAACGGGCAACGATCAGAGACAACAGGTAGAAAGGCTACAGTCGCCGTCGCAGCAGTAGCTAGAGCAGCTCTTGTCGTTCCAGAGTTCTATGATTATTTACAACGGGGGCCGACACTTCCTCAAGTGCTGTGAAGAGCATCGAGCGCTGGTAGGCGGCATCGCGAACTGAGGACCAGCGGTGACAGTCTCTGAAAAGGCGTGTCTTTTGCCCTCCGATACGGTTGTCACTCGCGACGGCTTCGCTATTCATTGCTCGATGCGCATTGCTACTGATGGCTAGAGGAGCGCCAATATTGATGCTGTCATTTTGATCGCCAGAGAATCCGTCAAAGGGTAGTGACAGACTGGAGTGCCTGACGTCGTTGGAAGTGACACTCGGCCGAGGATTAAATCGCCCTGAGCGTCTGCTCCTTCGCCGGTCTCACCTTCCCTGCCGTCTCCCCGGCCGCGTACCCTTTTCTTGACGCCACCTGCATTTTGTTGGCAGTGTCCGTGTTTGTGTCATCTTCAACTATCATCTCGTGTCAATCCGGTACTGTTACAATCTCTTAAAGGATATCACCATGTGTGTCTTGTGCTGGCCTGCGATTGTCACTTAATTTCGTGTCGAGTCACGTCTGATGTGAGTGTCTGTGCGTTACCCGTATGTCCGGCTATCGCCGTAGAGTGTTCTATATGATTGGCTTCTGAAGTTCGAAGACAAGACAAATCTGGGCCAAACGGACGGACCACACAATCCAAGTCGTTCATATCTCTAGGCATCCCCCAACGGCAAACAGAGAATTACACAGTGCAACACAAATGCCGTCCGTAATTTCATCAATGTTGTTAACCACCATCGCAGCGTTGCTGGCTGTGACTGACGCTCGCTTCCAGGTGCCCTACGTCTACCATAATTTTCGTGACATGTCAGATCTGCTCGTCAATCTTACAAATTACCGGCCGGATCTCGTTACACTGTACTCGGTTGGGAAATCACTCGAGGGCCGAGATCTCTGGGCTGCAATGGTGACCGCGCAGGCCACCGAAGATCAGCTGCTGAAGCCGAACATACGCTACATCGGTAACATGCACGGTAATGAGGTGGTTGGCAAAGAGATGCTTCTGCACCTACTCGCCTACATGGTGAATACCTATGACACTGATCCACAGATGCGGTGGTTCCTTGACAATACAATCGTGCATATCATGCCGACGATGAATCCCGACGGTATGGAGCGGTCCCAGCACGGCAACTGCGTTGGAGTGACGGGTCGGAACAACGCCGCTGATTTCGACCTAAACCGTAACTTCCCCGTGGTGGTGGGGACTGGGCGTTCTCAAAAGGAGCAGCCCGAGACAGCGGCTGTGACTCGCTGGATGAACATCGTACCCTTCATACTGTCAGCGAACCTGCACGGGGGAGCGCTTCTAGTGCGTTACCCCTTCGACAATGGAGTTGGTACGTAATCCATGAACACGAAACAAACCCATACGATAAGTCATCGATAGGACTATGTAAAAGTGGTAGTCGCGCTTGATGGTTCATGTCGCCATCGAGAATGTGAAATTTTTGAACCGGAGAGGTTTTGCAGTATGTGGTTTCGTCAGTCGGCATGGACTATGTCGAGTAAGTTCTCATTCCGTCGAATTTCCATTAGCGAGAAAAAAGAGGAAGAGCCAGAAAAAGAGGAAGGAAGAGGCAGATACAAAAACTGAAATCCTCGGTAATCTCTATATGAAAACGAGCCAAAATTGGACGTTTTTATTGGTATTTACTTAGGTGCGTTTGTGACAATTACGAAGTGTTTTAGGTCCCATATATCTAACCTAGATGTTGAATACACACCTTGTGAACTCCCGCGGGGAAAAGTCACCTAATGGTTTGCTGTATTAATAGGGTGTCTCTCAGTATTACCACCATTACAGTTTCAATCCCAACGTAATGTTCCATAACCTAATCTTGCAAATAGAGTAAAATTTTACAACGCAATTGTAAAAGTTCTATTTTTCATTTGTTTTTTATTAGCGTGTTGTGTAGACTTACGCGTTCACCGCCGGCTGCCCACAACATGTTTCAACTCTGTATAAACATAAGGAACTATGTTGTAGTTGACGCCCTGCGCAATAAGCTTGTTGCTAGTGAAGGTGGCGTCTAGTCCGCGTCGAAGGGAGCTGTTGATATTTGATTTTCCGCACCATTTAGTTCTAATAGACCGCCTAATTGAGACAAGTGTCCAACTCGTTGGTTGCGGTATTTGACGGAGATCCAGTATTGCGCATCTAACTTCAAGCTGAACTTTCCTTGTATTGTTTGATCCTGTCGCTGCTACTAATCCAAAGAGTCAGCCCTATTACTGAAACTATGAGACATCGTTCGTAATGCTGGAACATGCTTTTACGTTCGTCGTTTAATTTATGTACGTGTGCGCAAACTTATATTAGCTTTCCCTCTCTTGAGAAATGTCCTGTAGGAAAATGAACTTCCAATGAATAGCTATATGGTAATCCATTTTTCTGTAATTCAACGCGCCATAATCAATACGTAGGGAGTTTGGTAACGGTATTTGTATTAAAAGGTACTGCAGCATGCGTTTGAAAGCCACCGTTGTTGGAATATTCTCGAAAACCTTGCCTTGTGTATGTACGAACGAATTCTGCAGCAGCATGTATTTGATTTTCCACTTAGTTTATCCATCTAACGGATGAAGTAGTGATCTATCACAATTAGATTTCTCTACCGTCCAAATCCGGCATATAAAGAAATGATCTAATAAAAGTCTTTGCATATCTGCCATTTCCTGTATACGTTTCCTCCATTCTAATTGATGTGATATTATTTCGACAATGAGCCAAACCATAACGGGATTTCAAAACGAACCTTGTACCAGAAATTATTCAATGGGGTGAATGCGAATTGACTGAATTTACCGTAAAAGGGTGCGTTGGGTGTCCTAAGGGCCGTCGAGTATCCGATTCGTCGACGCAATTATCCAATTCGATACACATATTACCGCCGTCAATAGAAATGGTTCAAATAGACTTGGATCCAAATCTTGAGTATACTAACCTTCTCTGGAATTCTTTCAAATGGGTGTCCACCTTGTAATGCAGAAAAATGCCCAGTGTCCATCCAATTCCATCAGTGCCAAAAAATTACACCTCGAAGCTGCCACTTAGAACTAAAGGTGGCGACGCGAATAAACAATTCAGTACTTGTGTATTAGGAATTTCCGGAGGTAAAAAACTTAACAAAAAGAGAAGCGGAAATATTTCTGCTATTACACCGATGAGAAATTCTATAAGTGCTGGTCTAATCCTGAGGCTGTTGCTTAACAAGCGCCGTACGAATGATTAATTAATTAATTAGGAGTATTTAATTAATGCTACGATGTTTCTTATCCACATGCATAAGCGATCCTTTTAAAACTTACCTTATCTTTATTTTGATCATCCGAAAATTGTTTTAGGAGAAAGGCAGCTCCCTAAAGAGCAAGTTAGCAGAACCAGGAGTAGATTTATGTTTTTACACTTTAGTGCCAGTAGCATTCATGTGGCAAGCAATGGATTGCTATCAGGAAAAGCTACATTTCAGGTTTACTAACGTCTCGACTGAACGTCTTGTCAAGTAACATCTTCTGTACGTTACAAGGTACATTAACCTACTACCGTATAGCGCAGCAAAGACGTTACTCAATCAGCCGCCTAATTTTTTTACATGCCCAAATATCATAGTAAAACCCTCACAATGCTTACGGCCCCCTGATAAGTGTCTTGAAGCTTCTTTACCTTACGCAGACCACACATTTCGCCTAAACGACTATTACCTGTTCTTTATGAATTTCGTAGCTTCCTTAATATCTTGTGCATTCTCTTTAATCAGACATTCTCAATCGTCTTCGACGCTCATTATATGTATGATTTCACATGATTGCAAACTTGAAGTGAATCATCGATTATCGCCTGTACCTAGGCACGCATATTATTAAACATAAACGCTGGCGGCCACAGAAGACGTAACGAGCGACGCACTCGACGTTATTTACAGCAGCCCAACGTCGAGTCCCTGCACCCAACGAATTGGCAATCTCTCGCCGGTTCCAAAAGCCGTCGTCGTTGGCTCGTGTTTGTTGGCTCTGCATCAACCGCCACAAATGGCCAAATTTCTCAAGTCACGTCGCATTCGTTTGCCATAGAAGTTAGCTTCCGACAAGCCGTGGCCAGCTGACAGCTCATTTGCCCACTGGCCGACTGTCGATCGGCGAAAGTTTCGCACCGTTGCATAAGTTGATGTTAATGACTTCGTCGAGTGGGGCGGCGGGAACGTGTTGGATGGTTTAAGACGCCACTCGGCTTTGCTAGACACGCGTTGGGCGAAGGCGGCACAGGCAGATGTGTTTCAAGGTGCAAAGGAAACAAAAGTCGCGTGCGGCTGACCCGTGAAGACACGAAAATCGTCTTTATTGCGTTAAATGCCTGATACATTTACTTAAGGGGACGAACATGAGGCACCAAGGAGGCCGTTCGTGCTGAAGAAAGGGAATGAAGAGGTTAAAACGGTCAATGGTCGGAACAGATGAGGCCGAATGCTACCTTAAGCGATGATCCGTTATTGGCTTATGTCATTTGTCATGATGGGGACTAATATAAATGTGGTATGCATACGACCTCAAAACTCTCAGTCAGGTTGGACCTCCGTGAGAAGTCTCCGGATTAAGACGAACCTGTGCGCCGGCTCAGTACTCCGTTCTTTGAACACAATGACGTACAATCCTGATTTATATATTTTTTGAGAAGGTCGAACCTATTAATCAAATTATGGGAGATAAGACAAATAGGTCAAGCTTCAACAAATCTAGATGAGTTAACGCATTGATGTGAATACAGGCTTGGCATAAGCGTTTTTCGTCGCAAGAAAAAGATTAACTAACGTTCAAGTCAATAATTGTTGTGCATCCTGTCAGGTTAATAGGGCACTGTAACTAATCAGGAAGGTTAAAGATGGCGTCCGAAAGCTGAATACGAAACAACGGCGGGTTACCAAACAAATTGCTTCGAATTTATTCTTGCCTAGTAAACAGCTTGTTCCATAAACAGTGCTGGCGTTAAAATAGCGCTAACATCTTCTAACAATCCGCTTCTTCGAAAAAGGTTACATTCTTTCTTTATCTGTGCACTTCATTCATCTTAAATTATACGCGGATACTAAACACCTACAATAACATTGTATATCTGTTTTTATCAGTAGCAATAAAAACAGCATCCTGTGGCACTCTAATTGATTTTTACGTTATCAGTTTTAATTTGCGTAAGCAATATACGATGCGCTTCTTGCCCATCGAGGAATAAGCGGCTATCCAGTTGTGATAAATAAATTTGTCAACATTTCCCGTGTGTATAATATAAAACGGGAGTCATATCAAAACAGCGCGGCGTGTACTAACCATAGCGACTCATATATCGGCAAATTGTCCGATAGACACGTTTCCTCGTTCGATCTGGTTAGCGCATTGCTTTGATAATGAAATTCGTTATAAACCAACCCTCTTTTTAACCAGTTAGTGGATGGTCTTGCATGGCTGGCTCACACCGGTGATGCCTAGAGCCGTTTTGCAGAACGCACTGGCATTTTAGACGCAGACCTGTGCTTATGTTATCTCATAATCGAATAGGTGCGCCGTGTCATTCAGCTATTGTTGTTGAAACTGCTGCGGTTGTCCTTGTCTGACAAAAATTGGCCGCATAAGCAATATATAAAAATGTATTTCGCTTGTATACCAAACGTCTAGTATTACTCTACATGTACGAATGATGATTCTGGTTTTACCACTGTAAAACTTTAAAATACTCGTTTCATAAGCAGAAAACAGAACCTATAAAGCTGATTCGTCAAAAGCAACCGATCTTCGATAAATGTCCACGGCGTTTGGGCTATGCGCCATCAACAGACGGATTTTGATGATGGTCTTACGGCACATTAGTACGCAAGAGTGGCGGAAATTAATTGGAAATGCGAAGTTTTCAAATTACTGCGTAATTTTCGTAATAGTAAATTAACGAAATGTGACAAAGCTTTTTGTTTTGGCTAACGATAGAAGTTGAGGCATTGGAGGACGAAGAGTTTGCTGGCCCGGTTTAAACTTCCTTACAGTTTCCATAACAAATAAAATAGGGACCGTAAAACCAAAGATTACAAAAAAATATAAAATGCGTACTTCCGCAAATCGATTCTAGGCCATATAGAAACGTTGCAGTTTATTCTAAATGTAACTAATAAAGATGTAATTGACATAAAACTCAACTAACACATGGCGTTGATAGATGAAACAAGGCTTCGTTCCTTCGGAGAGAAACGAGGGTAAATAATTGTTTCAGCTAGAAAAAAAATTTTCCCCAATGGCGGTACCAAATAGACCTAAATATGAACTAACGACGATATTTGAAATGCACATCTAAAAAAGCCGCAAATGGTAACTGCATAGCTAGAAACTTGTAGAACGCTGGCTCCGGTCTGTGACTAATACAAAAGAGAGAATCTCTAGAAGGGAGCTAAAAATCGTTTTCATCTTATCTACTACGAAAGTAATATTGTTCAAGCAATAGCTACAAGCTAGGCTATTTTTCATTACCAACGCAATGGAAAAACAATGTCGTGGAAATGCTGGGTGACAATCAGCCCTGAAAAGTTTATATACATATATATATGTATAATCATTAAAACCTGAATTATCCAGTACGTAACGAATTCCAAAACAAAAAACTTATAAAAACAAGCTGCAAAAATGTCTTCAACGTAATAATCATGCAGCTTCGACATGGTTCCTTCTCTACACGACCATTATCGATTTGCTGTGATAAGCCGCCACTACCACGACACTCGCACCAAACATTGTGAACCAACGTATTGAAGCAACCTTTTCGCTGTCCAGGCGCGACTTCACCAGATTCGGCAGCAACGGCATAAAGATGGACGCCGCCATAAATATCTAATCGGCCAGTGTCTATTATACACGCGTTGTGTTCAGCCATTTTGAATGTATGGACTGCAACACCGCATTGCATGTGGACATTTTACATAACACAACTAGAGCGATCTAAAACTACAGTGCTAAATTGTTTTCGATTTCAAGGGTACGCGAATCAATCCTATAAAATGGGCGAATCCTCTCAGCCATCCAGCGTCCTCCCCCCTCGCACTACCTCAGTCCTATAAAAAGGCTCAGACGGGAGTGGTCACCCTGTCAAATCGCTTTATTCATTCGATCGCCGCGTTTTAGCCATTCAGTATTTTCTGAGTTCGTGCAAATCGCTAATGTCTTTCACCAATGCATCTTTTTTATGCATCCAATGCATCTTGGTCCTCCCTGCCTGACGCTTGGCGTACGCATTTGGTCAGTCAGCCTTGTCTGTACCCGCCCACTCCCCCATCATCAGCTGTTCCGACTCGGTCTTCCTCCACCCTTCCGGTTAAGAAAAATGCCGAAAATCGAGAAATAGAAGTGAAAAATCTGCTCCGCCGTTTGTCGTTTGCGCCTGCGTCATTTATAGTGTGATGTCCCGACTAGAAGCGGGGATCCACCGACATCTGTGAGATAGTGGGTGGATTTATTGAACCTTTGACAGCTTCTATTGTTTGTTGTCAATTTCTTAGTAGGGCACCCCAGCTAGCAATGGTGATGTGGCACTGGTCCAGTGTAAATTCCGCAAAGCCTTTATTTGGAACGAAAATGTCAATAATAGTTCAGGACAATATTGAAACCTTCATAGACGGATAGATGCAGTTCAAAGGTCAACGTGGTTGGAATCTGAAGCCAGTAGGATCAAATATTCACAAGTCCGAAGCATCACCGAGAGTACACCGCTGACCTTCGAGATTTTTTGGGGAATCGGCACGAAGTAGATATAGAACTATCACACAAAATGCCAATTCGCTCAAAAGAATTGACTGGGTCTAATAATTCGCTATCCATTCTGTTGATTGCAAATACTGTAACTAAATACTTAACGAGTAGCGCATTCAGTAGGTGACTAGTCCTGCCCGAGGCAGTGGCACTCTGTTACAATGGATGTCTTCTCAAAACACGTGTCTCGCTGCATTTGTTGAGATCGAATTAGATCTAGGGTCCACGACGTTTTACTACTACAACATTTATCAACAGAGAATAAGTGCAAACTCGGGAAGCTGGGTAGATAACTGTTAACTCTATCTAAAAGTATTTTTAGGGCTGACCGTCAACCAACATTTAACGTCTACGGTATCGCTTATTGCATTACTTCGCAAGATGAACACCAGGTCTCCTCCGATCGCAAGGGGCACACGATTGCACCAAGTCACCGAGCTCGACTCGTTTACTCTATGAGACTGATGCTTCCGGATCGTTGAACTTGTTAGTTCGCGAACACGTTCTCGACGTTAACGTAATGGACTGCTCCAGCTAATCTAGAGCATCCTCCTTTGAAAACGATATTCATAATTTAAATATCTCCTATAAAGAATTTTACAGCCTGTCAAAGTCCTTATTGTAGATACTGCGCAGCCCATTTTTAAATTTGATTTCTCAAATAAGAGGCAAACGCTCACAGAGGTTAAGGTGTAATATCAGGTGAATAAGTTGGCGAAGATCACTGTGCCAGTTCACAACATAGCAGCTGTTTCTGAGCGAGTTTTTATTTGATTTTATCGAGTATGCTGATTAATAATAATAATAATAATAATAATAATAATAATAATAATAATAATAATAATAATAATA
>MNPL01011497.1:0-16611 GCA_002081605.1 Tropilaelaps mercedesae
CTTATATATATATATATATATATATATATATATATATTAAATAAGATAACTTGAGTATATTTTGAAAAATACATCGTCCAAGTAGAATGTCAATGAGATGTGTTTGCTTGACGTATGAGAAGCTGTTGGTTTGCGATTTTTGTAAAATATTATTTTGTAAAAAAATTTGAGAATGACACCCTCATACGACGTGTATGGAAAGTTTTATCAAAGATCATGCACCTAATGTATTTTTGGGATAAATAAGTAAAAACACATCTTCCGAGTGAAATTTTAAAATCATACGGAAACGAGCAGCTCCTCAGCATCATTCCGAATTTCAAACTAGTGAATCATTCCACATAACACCTTATAGATGCTAAGATTGACTTCAACAGACAGCCATTAAAATATTTTTGTTGAAACGCATTTGTTGCAATCATATATAATATGCTTCGCCCTCAATGCCTGACTCGTAATCATCACGAGTCACCAAATGCTGCTGCTCCACCGGCTCCATCGTTACCAACTTCTCTAGTCACGGTTGTATTTTTTACTAGGCCCGGCCTTCTAGTTACCCCCGTTATCGTGCTCCATTGTGTCCCCATACCCTATTTTGTCGCTATGACCCATACCGCCTCTTTCTAGGCGACAGCAAGCGGTACACCTTTACCGACAGACTCTTGGTCGCCAAAGTTTCCAGCATCGTAATGACTTCTCCAGTTTTGCCGCATCCACCAGCCAGTTCTGCCTGGCGGCATGTTTCGTTCGTCCACCCAGGCCCCATCTATTCATCATCGACAATAGCGGACAATCGGACATATATGATTTCCTCGACGGTTTGCCGCTGTTGGCCGCGCGGGCCGTTCAACGACTCAATCACTCCTGACGGACGCTGTTTTCCAAGGCAGACATTCTAGTCAAAGGGTAAATTCTAGCCTGATTATTTCGATTGTGATTACGTTTGCCGCTGCTGGCCATCGTTGTCACTCCATTCGGCGGGATCATTGTGATCTTGTTATCATAGTTATTACCACCGCCGACTCGAATGCCTGTTATTATTAGTCCGGCATGTTTTTTCCGTCGGAAAAATACGGCTCGTCGGCGTTTCCATCAGCCCCGTCGAGCGGTCGCTAAGCATCGCCGTGGTAATTCCACATCTCATTTGCCACAGCTGCCGGTCCTGGATGACACACTCTGATTTGAACAGAGCCCAGGGGAACAACTTGGGGGGCATTTGGACTGTGGTCCTGGCGCCGGTCGTAAGTCGCCGCAACGGCTGGTCTGGCCATCTCTGATGTGGCCAGTGGTGAGGTGAGGCTTCGCCTTCGGCTTCCGAAAATTCCACTGCGCCCCCTCGACCCGCGTTCCCTCGCGCGCGGCGGACGCTTCCTCGGGCGACGAGGATTAACGAGCCGAAATGACATCGCTGTCGTGTCGTCGCATATGTAGTAGCCGATAGTTAGTTCACTGGTGGACAAGAAACTACTTGACTACGTGGCTGACTAGTTCATTTCCATACTAGAGCTTGCATCGCATTAACTCGCGTTGCGTGAAGTCGGAAAACAGATTCACAGTCGTATGTGTTTATGCGTGTGCGTCTGTGTTTAACCTTCATCATAATGTTGCACATTGGCATCGTACCGAGCGTGCGAGCCGGCAATTGTCAGCAACAACTTCATTTCGCGGTCACGCAAAATTTCGCCAGATAATGTCGCCATGTGATGATGTCTATTGTTTCTCCAGCTGAACACGCCAGACCCGAACAGAGGTGCAGCTGTACGGACCTGGTACGTAGATAATGCAGAGTCATCGTATCCTGTTTTTCTATTGCATTGTCTATTCGGGCTGTGTTTATTCGCGCATTGCTATTACGCCACTACGTCAAAATGACGTTTCAGGCTACTTCCTTCGGTGGCGCCTATTGGCAATGTCAAACACTGCCGAATTCGCGCACGACGAGTATATTTTACGCATGAAGTAAAAATGACTAGCCGCACTATTTGCCGCGTGGTTTACTCGCTTTTTGCTTTCATAGTACGGTCGCCGCTTCACGGGAAACACGGCGTTTAATGTGCCCAGTAATGCGAACGTCCAATTATTCAGCTTCGTAATGTGGTGGCTCCATATGGCCTGCGAATGTGTTGCCACCACACATTGTTGTAATATACACACACATATATGTTATAACAATGTATGTGTATGTATATAT
Organism: Tropilaelaps mercedesae; assembly: GCA_002081605.1. Classification (NCBI taxonomy): domain Eukaryota; kingdom Metazoa; phylum Arthropoda; class Arachnida; order Mesostigmata; family Laelapidae; genus Tropilaelaps; species Tropilaelaps mercedesae. The sequence continues at coordinate 2,192 of MNPL01011497.1, forward strand.
ATATATGAGTAGAAACATGGCATCCATGTCGCTGGTATAGTGGTTCATGTATTTTGTCCAATTTCCTTCTTCCACCCGCTTGGTGCGAAGAAATGGTGCGAAAGCTGTCTCCGCCTCCCGACATAATGACATTACCGACGCGACAACATCCTAGGCCAAAACACACATTTAATCCTCCGCCGTGCATTTGATATGTGGTCCTGTCTGGCTGTCGTCGGACAGTCCAGCCTCGGCGGCGGTCTGACGCTGGACCGCGCCTCGCAAGACGGCGGTCGAGCGCTGCTTTAAGTAAACGGAAGTTACTGGGACCGCACGAACGGAAAACAAAGCCGCTTGGCTAAGAGCGACCGCTTCGGAGACCAAGGGGCTACTGGCATCCGAGGCCGCAAGCGACGAAGTTTTACTTCGCTCTCGAGCCTTCGTACAGCGGCAGGCTGGTCGCTTGCAACGATTTCTTATGAGCGTCAACATAGCCCTCCTTGCGCACAAACCATTCGCCATTAAGAGAAGCTTTGTTCAGATGGTTGTAAAAGGAGTCGCTTCAAGGGGTCAGCATCACCTATTCCCTGTCCTGAATCTGTCTGTTGTGTGCGCCTCTCTGAGATGGTTGTGTCCCCTTTCCTTAATGTCCACGTCCTACTTGTTTGTGCTCTCAACACACACGCGCGGGCTTGTTGCACGTCGAAGCATTTTGGTAACTTGTAATACTTGTTCTTGGCTAAAGATCTGTGCAGCAACCTTTAAAATGATTCGTTCTCCTGTTATGCAATATATATATATATATATATATATATATAATTTTAGCGTTTCATAAACCCCCTGACAGAAAAAGCTGAATTTTGTCAGTGCACTCTGCACTGTGCGTTGTTGCCGAGCTCGCAGATCCTCGCAGAGTTCCTATGGTAGATTGTGACCGAAACGTATAAACATCTGCGTTAAGTACGAAAAAAGTATAATATCCAAATATGTTTGGGAACCTTTTTAGAAATGCTCTTCTTTTTCTAGTACCTAGTAGTTCTATCATTAACTACGTTGAAATTCCCAGAGGGCTTGGGACATGGGTCTGTTTCTAAGCACAAGAAGCTGAGAGGGAATCGGAGGTATCATCACATAAATCTATCAGGAATAGTGTTCCTTTGATTTCTATACGACCCTAGGGGCACCAGCCATGAATCGCCCCTCCACATACAATCCGGCCATCAATAAACCAAGCAATGCCCCAACGTCCGGCTTGTGTGCTCAGTTAATCGACCAAAGTCCTGATCCGAGCCATCGAATAGTACTCGGCAGGCCATCCGCTTGTCCTAAGGTGGCGCGCAGATAAGACACAAAAGCAAGCGAATCTGCTGCCGCCACTGAAGTAGTCAAGTACTGAAGTAGCCGGGGTTTTTTAACGGCCAGGCCAAACCAAACTGCAGAGCGAAAAGCCGCTGTGTTTTCTCGTCTACGTTTCATTGTTCGCAATCCGGTCGCTATTTTCGGTGGGTCGCGAGGTAGACTCTTGCAGAAACTGCTAATAAATACCCAACAGAGAGCTTTCCTCGGGTATGGGCGGCCAATGCAAAACATTCTATCCGTCGGATTATTGCCGACTACCATCGTGCAACAGGTGAGTACCAACGAAACCAATAAGTTACCAAAGAAGGTCGTTTTCAATTCCATGAGGAATTGTATTTCATCGTGTCGTTGAGGCACTGCTGCTCAGCGACTACACTCCAAAAAAACACCTCCGGGTCAGAGCCTGTCGGTCCTATACTCGAATAGCGTCACAGGACGTCAGGAGTAGCAGACATCGAATGATCTCGATTATTCGGCTAACAAAGTCGAGAACAAGGATAACGCTTCTGCACATTCTGAATGCGCAAGGTGGTGGTGGTAGTAGACCCGGTTCAACAAACAGTCTAAGATGCGAGTTCGCTGGCGAATAGACCACACAGCCAGCTTAGGGACTTCACTCCCCATTCGTGTCGACTATGCGTTGAATAAACGTTTGTCCTAGCCGCAAACATACGGACAGCATAACAACCACCTGTAGCGTCTACGTGAAAAAGGCGTAGAAAGAGACTCTAATAAATCGAGTTCGATAGGCGAGCGATGCGCGGCCACTCGGTCCCCCGATTCTTCTATGCATGATAGCGACTGAATGTGATGTCATCGTCCGATGAGTAATAACGTTTACGTAAGTTTTTACGTCACCGCCGTCTGCCACGACCGATGACGGTAATGATACTGTCAACAATGGCTATGAGCAGCAGAAATGGGGGAACCGGACAGAAAACGGCGAACAAGGAAAAAACGACGTCACTTTCGATTTTGTAGAAAGCGAGAGAGAAAGAAAGGGTGGAAAAAAGATTTAGTTCACATATGTTGTTTTGCTTTCTTTGCGCGGCGGGCCCTATGCGTGCTCTTTGACTTTGCACGAAGCGAAAATAGACGGTTGACTAAAAAACGAAAAATCACTCAACGACTGAATGGATGACGGAACTGCCGTCGATGCTGTTACGAGGGTGTGTGTGTGTGTGTGTGTGTGTGTGTGTAGGTAACAGACGCTCAAGACGAGGTGGCATTCTGAGCTGTAGGCCAACACCTCGCCCCACCGAAGGTCACCTGAAGTATCATTATCGAACACCTGAGAACTGAAGAATGTTAATCCTAGCCGTTAAACGCAGTAATATTTTTGCACTTCATAATGAAAGCAGTATTGATTCCGTGCCTACTGTTTAGGGTACTGCTCGTCATCTAGCTGAATCTACGCCGAAACTACCTCGTTGCCTTTCGTTCTGTTTTTATGTCAATAACTGTGAATCATGGTTGTCGACAACATAAAGCTGTTAATGCACTAAATGTTAGTCTGCCTGGTATATTTCTAGCAGTACAAAAGGTTCCGAATACTTTTACACGCAGTACAGCAGAGCCATCGGGAGCCCTTCCCACGTATCCGGGGCTATTGCCTAGCCGCTTCGAAAGGTTGTATAGCATTTACTCACCCAGACACACACAATTTTCTAACATGATCTGGCTGATGATCTATACCGCGATCATTGTCTAAGTTCTCGTGCAATCTTAAGATCTGCTCAATTCTGTGAGCAACACCATATTCCTCAAATATTCCGTTGTTTTTTAGCGGAGCCCTTTGTTCCCGTTTCTAGAGCGACGTTTCTCCCTTTGGCTGCGGCAGAAGCAACCGGGTAACGTTTAGACGAAGTGACGATCGAGCTTAAGCAAGACAAAACTCTGGCGACGAAGTTGCCGCTGAAAGCATAGAAGCTCCGAAATGCTGAAAGGTGCTTTGTCGTGTACGGTAATTGTTGTTAGAGTTACCCGGATGTCGTTGTTTCTGCCGATACAGCTCATGTAGACACAGCGGTGACTGGGTTATGTCATTGCACCAGCAGTAGCCTTGTCGTAAACATGACATAGTTACGCAGCACCGTCACCGTGCTCCGGCAGAGAAGTCCGTCAACAGCTCCGACGCGAAGACAGCTCGCCCGGCCGTGACGTCCGAGCAGCGTCGGATCCACGAGGAAACGATGGCTCAACCGATGTGGCCAGCCGATGGTAACTTGCAGCACCGCCATCAGCAGTTGTTAGTTCAGCCTCGCCGTTTACAGTCTAAGCTCTCGTTGGTCGAAACCCCTTGGTTCGCCCAGTGCCCTGTCTAACGTACATTCAGCTAACTTGTCCGCATATCCCTCAGTAGCAGCGATAGTTGTGGACAGACGAAATTGGGACGCTTCACCCTATTTGACCGACTTCGCTCGGACGAAGCGTCGATTTTTCACCACTCCAAATTTATCCACAAACGAGCTGGACGGCAAGGCTTTTGCCATAGTCAGACGACCACCCAGATGAGAGCAGCTCGAACGGCAAATGGCCAAGAAATCTCTGCTCCAAACGAAGCCGAACTTGATCGCTCATATGGCCGTCTCCATCTGTGGCGACCACAGTTCGGATCTACTCTCGCGCCACTTCGAGCATAACCGATACGACGCGCTAAGAGTCAGCCATCGCGAGGGTAGGTGGTCTCAGTTCACCACCATCGAAGGACGATGATCAACGTGGTAGACGCGCGTAGATTTGAAACGGAGTAGATCTGGTCGAGTGGCCTTTGGAAGAGAGCGAAAACTCCTGATCGAGCCATCTCAGAACGCTGATCACCACTAGTCACCACCAAGGGTAGTCACTTAGGGTCGTCAAGTTGACGACAGGGCCTTCGGCATTGAGACCGAGGTGCCACGAAAGGCGGCTGTTGCTGAGCTGGCGGCTTTTCCCTTTGCGTATACAGACGAGACCTGTAACAAACTTTGGTGCGGCAAACAGAGACACCATCAGAAAAGTCTGAGAGGTGGAGCCTCAACGGATAAGTCCGTTAGTGGTCCACTGCCTCTCGATGACGATGATTCTGAGTTAATGCCAGGCGAATCTAGACCTACCGTAAACATCGACGTCTAGTTTTACGTAAACCGGTGAAAACGTCGGCTTTGTTGATCATGATAGAATATTAATGGTGGATCGCATATGCTAAAGCTAACGCAGGATAAACTATCCGAAAATATGCCGAATGTGTCAATAACAATGTCCTTAGGCTTTCGAACATCCCAAATCTTCATTGGATGAAATAATCTAGCACTTAAAAATGAAATTTCTTTTTACTACATTTGGCGATTGTAACCACGTGGCGCCGGGTTTCGGTACCAGAAGTTTTCCGGAAGAGACGTCTTCCGCTCGCTTGCGCGCAGTTTGACTCGCCGCGCACGGCCTACGGCGTAACATCGTCCTGGTCCGTTAAAACTACCGGAACGGGAGGCAATAAATAAGTGTCGCAATAAACGCTATTTATTATTAACAGGCGCTAGCCAGGGCAGAAACGGATAGACCAGCCCCCTTCCTACAACAAAAACAGAGCCCTTTCGCGTATAACTACGCGTGGAAGTTTTTGAGGCGTGAGTCGGCCCGCTTCGGTGAATGTGGGAACGCGATTGTTAGGAAGTAACTTGTGCGTAGTTTCTATTCAGGTCAATGACGTGCGGGGCCGATTTAACGTTTCGCAGACAGGTCCATCGCTCTATCCAAAGTAGCGCAGAGCCTCTGCGCTAGTTTGGCGATAGGAATGCTTAAAATGGACGAGAGTGGATGATGTTACACGTCCAGAAGGGTGCTCGCGTGTTCGAGGCATTTAACTATCTAATGAATGGTCAGCCGGCCACGTTGGGCACATGCGTCATCGGGACATGCGGATCGGATCTGAGTCTTGATTGAGCATTTAGCTGTTCCGAGTCTTTAAGAAATATGTATAGGCACGTGCCCTTGTTGAACCTGAAATGAAAGTAGAATTGCTCTACTTACTACCCAGAAGTTTTCCCCCAACTTATTGAACCGCTGTTCGTGAACACTCGCAAATAAACAAAAACTTAACAAAGAAGAGGAAAGGCCTACATTGTTAATCAAAGGTCTTCTATATGATGTAAGTTAAAACCAGTTACTCCATCAATGACGGTAAGTAGTTGTCATTGAATCTGATTGAGTCTACTCAGAGAACCTTAATCGAATGTATGGGACTCACTATGAATTTCCCATTGCAACAAACAGTAGTTGCTTAAGTGTCGTTTCGTCGTATTTGAGGTTGTGATCTAAACATGCGCTGTTGATGTTGAAGGTGCACGAATATTTAAACTGTGACAGTGTCCTCTTGTAGTATTGCGTGTTCGCATGGGAAGGTTACCTGTTGGTTCTTTGTTCGGCCTGTGACAAGAGGCTAAGTTGCCGTACCTCCCCGGCGCTCAAGAAGAAGGACGGTTGCGAGGGGGGTCCTAGTCGTTCAACAGGCGCATGAATATCCTGTTTGTTTCTAAACAGCACCGTTTCACTCAAACCGATATTGGTACGTATCCTGGCGATGATTCGTTTGACACTCACTCGCCCACACACTTATCCACACACCTTATCCACAATGTTTTGCCTCGCTCTGCCGTTGCCGTCCAGTCAGCGTCGACGGTCGCTCTGTAGACACCTGTAGTAGTGTTCGAGTTCGCGCGCCCACCGACTGAGTTCTCCGAGGCCGGAAGCTCCGAGGGCCTACTCGGAAACAGCTGTAACGCAGCGCCGTCTAGCGGGGATTTTCGCATTTTTGTTGTCACAGCGTCGACACCCCGCAGTCAGACGTCCGAGTGCCGGGGAACTGAGGGACTGAGATGTGTTTGTCCATATTTATGAGCTGCTATATATATACATATATATATATATATATATATATATATATGTTTCCTTAGCTCCGCTCCCACAAAATTACTGACGAAAACGCATAAAGCTATTGAGATTACTGTGATTGTGCGGCTATCTGTCGGAACCGTGTGACTCTCGGGGCGGGCGTCCGAACTTAACAACGCGATGAAAATCAAGTACAGCCAAAAATGACGAAAACTGACGTTATACCAGTCCCCCGGGGGTCTGCGTCTGTGACAAACGCACCCAAAGCCCAACGTAGATTAAATTTGTAGAGAGACCACAACTCCCCGACATGACGGCATCGAGAAGATGCTCGAGCTGGATGGCCCAAAAGATGTGGTAACGAATTAATCTTAATGGTTGTTATGATAGCTCCAACTGATGACACGGCGAGATACCACTATGACGATGTGCATTAGCTGGCAGGCCGCCCCTATCTTCGCCGGTCCCCCACCTCGGACGAGCGTCGACCATTACTTGACGTCCACCATTACCTGCCCCTCGCATGCGCTTGTGTGCGAGTACACGCGCGCAATGTCTAAAAAAAGTTAAACGCAAACGATTTCCGTCCACGATTACGTCGGCTATCACCGCAGTTGCCAACAGTGACTCCAGTTGCGATCATGAAGAACTCCTGGGAAGGAAGCTAAGCGACGGGGCGCGCGGGGAGGTTTGCTAGCTGATCTGTTTTAGCGCAGGGTATTCGCACTAGTTGCATCAGGAACGGAAGACCTCCGTTTCGCCCGACTCAGATGAAGTGGCCTAGTTTGGGGGAGAGATAGCACGTGGATGTGTCGTAAACGCACCTCCACGTGGTGGCAGGCCCTCTTTGATCTAAGTGTTGCTGTTTCCGCGTTGTTGGCATGCTTTTATGTTGTTTTTCGTCTGTATTTTTATTACGCCATACTAGTATTTTTTCGTTTTCCGTTTAATATCTGATGTTGTTCAAATTACGATGTCTTTGTTTTCATCTTCTATCAGGCGGGTGGCTTTAAGCCCGATTCGGTTTCAAATATCCAAAAGCGCCGAGAACAAGACAAAAAACGGAAAAACGGTTATACATATAGACAAACCTTTTGCCGCGAAGTCTGCGTCAGACAAAAATATAATACGAATTTCTTGTCAGATACACGCTTCGGATAGTGGCGGACTGCAACGGCGGTAGACCTGCTACAACGATGGATTATGGTTTTAGCCAAGAGAAATCATTTCCATGTCAACTAAAATGACAACAAATGTATTTTCTGTCACTGGAACCGCTTTGGCTGTATAGTAGAGAGAACGAAATTCACACATGAAAGAGTTTATGAAAAAAACACTTATGGGGATTTTTGGCTCGTCTTGCTTATTATATGACTGACGTAATCATGTAATCATGTATTATGACAGATCTCATAATTTTGTGATAATTCTGGCCATGCAATTAAATTTTTGCTCACTTGTTTTGAATAAATCAATCCCGATTCGATAAAATCACCTAATAATTCGTTCTTTAGCACGTGGATAAGACCGGTATAATGCACGAAGACCATTTCCAGCGTAATTATTGCAATTATTGCAAGTCCACAATTATGAAAAAATATAACCGAGTTTGACATAATGTGACTACATGGAAATCTGTTACTCGTTTTTTCACTTGATCTTCGTTCACTCTGGACATCAGGGGGGCTGCGTTTGAGACTGATGATTCTCGTTGGTAAAGTATGACATTCAACGCATTATACGTGGCCGTTACTGGTTATTGATCTTCAGATGGCCAGACCAATATTTTCTGTTTTTTTCCTACACACGGGAAACCTTCGGAGCGGCTCCTGACGATCAATTATTGGTGGTGGAGCGCTGCAGAAATTAAATCGTGGTCACTCGCGAGATTGATTTCACTGGACGGCCCCTTCTCAATTATCACAGCGGTAATGATTGATCGATTGCGATTGATTAAGGAAAATTGGATATTCTTCTCGGCATGGGACAATCCAGAGCAGAGGGTTACCCGACGTCGCCGTGAAGGCTAGGCCCGTACTGGCTACACGGGCACTTATTGGGCAAACGCGTTCAGTCCGTCAGTCAGTCAGCGTTCAGTCAGTCCGTTAAAAATATTATTTTCTACCAATCAGGCGTTCAAGTGATGTCAGACCTACAAAGCAACAATAAGGTCTAGAAGAATATGCATCTGTTAATGCAAGTAATAGCAAGTAATAGCATATGAAAAAATATGTATAGATACGTATGTATAGAGCAAAGGGGCTGTAGGACGTAATACCATCAAGTAGCGTTCCCTTCTGAAATGCCTCCTATTCTATACATAGTTTTGATACAATGTCGCACAAGCCCATTTCACATTTTCCGTTATGATGCGTGCTACATGACAGACACGCCTTGGCAGACCGCTGCGATGTGTACCGTTTGCATTGTGATACATAAATTATTTATTACCGGCCGATGTATCTGACGCGGCGCACTGCATGAGGCTCTGAAATACTATTAATACGCTATAGGGTTTGCCGCTTTGTTTCGTTAGGGCTGCGCGGCCGTCGCCGGCGATAAAGAGTAACTTGTTTTTCCTTCCGTCGGAGAGAGAAATACGGATACAGTAGACCGGCTTACAGTAGATCTACTCTCATAAAGGACAAAACCGGTGGATTTTTAGCGTTACAGAACTGGCACGAATTCTAGTCCCCTCAGAGCAGCTTTGATGTTCTCTAAAGAACGCTTTCCTCTTTCGTTATTAATTTCGAAATCCTGACATCTCAACTTCTTCCTGAGACGCTTAGCGCCAGTCTGGCCCGCCAGTTGGCTTACGTCGTGTGACGCACAGGGGACTAATACGAACATGCTCCAGCGAGTGTTATACCATTACTCGTGCCAACCAAGCTGCACAAGTCGTCGGAGAATACAAAATTACTGAGCGAATATTACAGAATTATACAACGTGTCACTGCCAGAAACTCCACCCTAACCGTAACTATATACGAGCCCGCCCGACTATAACTAGCCCGATCCGGCCATGCAGAAGTCAAAAATCCGAAAAACTGATGCGCTGACGATGATCCTACTGAAATTAGTCCGTGCATACGAATGCTCGCTGATTTGACGCTTTATTGGAGACAAGCAGCATTGGTGTTAGTTTCCAATAACGTTCCGAATGCGAGTCTGCAGTCGGAATATGGTCTACGGCACCATAAGTTGGCAGAAACGCACAAGTTTGAAACCAAGGAAACGCTCTCAATCTGCTGGTACAAGCGGATTATAACAACGTGTTTTGTCAGACATGCGACATGCGATAAGATCGAACAAGTACTAGTCGACAGTAGCCAACATTCTATTTAACCGAGGAAATAATTAATCTAATTGCAAACAAGTCGACATGCAAGATAAGTCTAGCTATTCAATAGGCCTGATATTAAATGAAACAAATAGCATGCACGCCCTTTGCTTGAACATAAGCAGTCAATTTCCAAAGAAGGGTTCAATACGGCAGAGTGTACGTATCATATGCCGGGTCAACAGACTGCCAGTAGTTATACAAACACAGCTTTTGTCATCACAGACATGATTTAGTCGATGTTTGGGCCTATGAAAATAAATAGACGTGGCAACTTTATAAACAGGGCGTCGCTACCTATACAGGATGTGCTTGGAGTCGGTTTTTGGCGTCTTTCTCGAAAACGTTGGTATTAGATGATGATTTCATGGTTTTTGATGGCGCTATGAAACGTTTTGACAGAACTCGTACTTAACACTATCATGAACCCTATTTTAGGTTGTTTTAGTCATAAGCTTCGTATTTTACAAAATACCTGGAATAAGTATGGGGGTATGGTTCAAGACGCAATAAGTCATTAAACCGTAACATGTGTCGATATCTCGAAACCCGGAGGAAAAAATCAGGCATGTGACTTCACTATTGGATACGCTATTGAAATGCACGGCAATATATTAAGTTCTCTCTCACATCTCATACGAACAGATTTGTATATTCATGGGCTTCGATTCGTCTGCTCAGTGTGTAACTCGTTTTTATAAAAGTACTAGGGCCGCATTATAATATATGAATATATGTAGCAATACATGTGAAAAAAGACACCAGTCTCTAGCTGGGTTTTAAACCAATTTTATCATCAAGCTCTGTTCTAGTCTGGTCACAATCTACAACTCAGCTCCATATAGGCCACCAATCCGCTAAAGAGGACTGGTTCTAGACAGTTTGCTTCAACAGCTTCACATAAAAAATATAGACAAAATTAGCAGAAATCTAAACCACAAGAATGCAAAATTAGTTGTAGAATTTAGTAACACGTTTCTTAGCTGCATTAAATTTATTTAGTCTAAATTAGTTTTAGAACGTTCCCTGTTGCAATATCTAGACAAACGCTCTCCTATGGAAGTACCGTATTTTACTGCTCAAACGGCGAAACCTGTTATGTCGTGCAATTTCATTCATGCAAGTATTTGCTCAGCGAACTCGTTTAAGTACGTATCTGGTAAAAGATTGATCAGTCTGCTCAGCCCTTGTTAAAATATATCGGCATGAACTCCGTGTGTCAAACAGATGTATGTGTAACTTCTTCAAACACCAATGAATTGTTCGTTACACCTGGAATGCAAAATGTTGCAACCACCAACACCGACTGCACACCCCACCACTATCCACCTTGTCCAATAGCTCGACTTATGATGCCGCGCCGCTTGATGGTATATCCTATACACATTTGTAACGCGATACCATGTAATGGAGCCATTATTCATTCGACGCCGTTATGGAAATCTGCCATAGAAGGCCGTCCCACCGACCCTATAAACGGGGCCACTAAGGAAGCCATTAGGCTAATCACGGCGCTGTCAGCTGCCAGTCACCGAAATGTCTGTCAACGCCTCGGGTTTTGCATAATAGGAGGGCGACAAGCTGCAATTAGGGAGAAAAATGCCAGGACATGGACCCATGACGGCGATATGTCATAGGACATGCCTGACAGTGTCTGGGTGACGATAAGATGATGCCATCCTACCGTATACAGCGCTAGTGCCCATCATCGGCCGGAGCTGACGCCCCGCGACCAGAGGAGAAGGACGCGTGGCGCTCCTGCTAGCACTGTTCAGGTGCCGCCCCTATTTGGCGTAAGAAGCATTCACGTGAACTTCACCAGTCCGAGAAGCATCTTGTTGCTTAGCCTTTGCCCATGATCCACCCAGACGTGGACCTCGAAGATTGGCACCTTCGTTCGAGCGGCCTAGCCACCAAACTCCGGCCAATCTCTGTCGCTGCCACGAAGTAACCGACGACAGCACGCGAACCTGACAGTAGTCACTACAGCTAGACGCCTGCCTGAAACCACTACAAAGGCACAATCCCCCTTGGCGTACAGGTTTAAGACACCATTGCACGCCGGTACGTGTTTGAGACGAGCATGTCATAAACGACCCATATTGACGGGTGTTCCCGCTGAACAGAGCAACATTCATGGTTTAACAAACTTTCGCGGAGCGCTTGGCAGTTTGGCCAATATGTGCCTTTTTGTAGGCACAGGAGGGATCAGGATCGGCTTTTAATCCCATGGGAAGAGCCCCCTATTCACTACTCGAACGAGAATCCCGGCCACGCCGGCAACTCCACGCCAATTCCCAAGTGACGGGGTAACTATTAACCGGCCGTAGTGCTGCATAAGTTACACGTAAAGACATGTTTAAACGGCCGACTTGTCACTTCGAAAAGCGAAACGCATGTTTACAGCTCACCATACTAGTAATACACCTCGCACGGTCTGAAGATGCCGAATCAAATTAAAACGATGCGATCAATGTCATTCATTCATTCATTTCACCAGATCTGTTCTCTGATACCGCGGTCCTGCGGCAGACTTTCCTGCGTCCTACTGCGCCGACATGATGAAGATCACAACACAACGCCTGTACGTACTTCTGCCCTTGTGTGCACCCCTTTGGTCGGTTTGTGAGTATCCGAGAGAGGCAGAGAAGATCTACACCACGCCTTGACAGTTTCTCATGAAGATGAATCCAGCTCGAATAACAGAGAAGAAACGAAAATGATCATCATCAGCGCAACAGAGTTATCCGTCGAAGATCTCTCAATGCTCGGAACGCAAACAAGTGACGGCTGTTGTGTTAATTTGCACCGACGACGACAGGTCGAACAAAGCCGCCATTAGCAGCAGTCCGATATATCAGTTCGATTATGACTGTTGTTGATATTAGCCGTGTTGAGTGAAAAGATCCGGTCCAGTCACCGGATATTATTCATGTCTTTCATTTAAACGTCTCGTCGACTGCAAGACGCTCCGTGTTTCTTTGAAAGCGCTCGCGTGTACTTTACAGAGTGAGTAGAGAGAAGTACACGCGTAAATATGTGCAGTATTCGTAGAACTCTACCACATTAACGTAATGATAAGCCATTATTGTTGCCATTATTATCAACTAAATCATCCTACCATGCTGCCGTTCCACTCGCAGAGGTACTGTTTGAATCTCGTCTTACATGTTGAACAATTTTCGTTTTTCCATTTTGTGCTTTACCGTTGCTCCTTTCTGTCGTGCAATTAGTCGCCGTACGCGCACTTTGCGCCCGGAAGACAGGACAGACATCTGAGAACGGCTGTCATCGACACCCTTCGACGACAGACGCATCTGGGCTGACTTTGTCGCGTTTGACTCAATTTCGAGCAAGAGCTGGAGATGCTTCCGCCTGTCTAGCTTCCCTACGAGGGTTGGCCATGTCTTCTCGGCGTTCCTTAGTTCCCACAGTTAATCTGACGCGCACGCTACTCTTCCAGAAAGCATACGACGCTCCCATCCAGCAGCGGCCCGTGGCCGTTTGGCGATGCCGAGATGTGTTCATTGTGTTCACTAGAAAGGTCTGGAAAAAGATATCCCCTACGCGACAGTGGTCGTGACCGCCTCGGTGTCGGCGACGTATTCGACTGTGGGTGTCGTTTTGAGTGAAAGCGTTCCCCGGGCTGGAAATCGGCGAACGGGTCACCTCTCCCCGAAGACGATCGTAACTGTATTTTGTTGCTATCAGCCGTCGAAATGATAGCAGCAGAGAAAGGCTGGAACCGCTGATAGATGCGAATAAATATTCATCGTTTGACTACACAGAGGGAGGCGACTTTCTGGACCACTTCTGAGAAAAACACCATGGCCACGTAGTTCTGAAGAATGAAACAGAAAACTTCCGCTTTCCACTAGTCCAGAAGCTTTAATGATGCGCAGACTCGGACGTATCGAAGTGGCGAAGGCTGTTGTGTTGCTCCATTTGTGAAATTTTATTCGAACGACGTGAAGCATTCATAATGACCTCTCGTGAAGTGTGATCATGGCAAAATCGGACGGTGGAGGAGGTTCCACCTCAACGAAGCTCAGCTCGGCATCCAGCACTTTTGGTGGGTGACCAGCAGTGCCAAATTGACTACCGAATACAATATAAATAATAGACTACTTAGTTTTAGTAACTAATGCTCAACACGAAACACACTTCTTAAAGGAGCCGCTCTACGTAGAAAAGCCGCGTTTCCCAATCACGTGGCGTCGAATCGGTTCGAATCGGCCCAGGTTCACCGCCGTACCCATTCATTCCATCTGCCTATCTACGAACGAATATTCTGCTTTTTGTGTAGATGGCAACGGTGTCAAACACAGCCTTCATATAAACATCGCCTGCGGATGAGCTCGTATTGGATGGCGCCAACAACGATTTGACAGCGGTGGCCGACCATTCACGCGATGGCCGTCCGAGTTCGTCAGTTATTCTACTCGCGAATCATTTATTTCTCTATGAAGTGATGTCCCAACGCACGGCGCATCGCACAGGAGAAAAAAATCAACATCTAGAGCAGAACATGCTCCAAATACAACGGCAACGTCTCTCCAAAAACGTACAGAAGTTGGCGCCATTCGGCCTAAAAAATTTGACGCCCGTGAACGCCGCGCTATCAGTTATACAAGTGGCAAAAAAATCGCATCTATGTTAGAGGTGTTCAACAACTATCTCACACCCGTTAATCGGCTTGACTGCATTTAACAGCGTAAAGTCCATCGTAAGCGCCCGAGCGGGTGTGTGTGTGTGTGTGTGTGCGCGCGCACTCCTAGATAAGCAAAGCGACAACGAATTGCCGCCTGTCATATCCGCATAAGCAAGAACGTCGCAATGTGGGCCCCGCCGCCATTCTCTCATGGCTCGTTTG
>MNPL01011498.1:0-16152 GCA_002081605.1 Tropilaelaps mercedesae
ATATATATATATATATATATATATATATATATATATAAGCTAAGCCGAGGACACCTAATATAAATTGTGGCAAGCCTATGACAAACCTGCGTAGGTATAATGTGCAGGACCGTTGCCCTGCCCGTAAAAACCATAATAGGTTTAATGTCAGCTACTTTTTATATTCTGTATAGGTCACTACAAAAAACGGGCGCTTCAATATGGTTATTTCTTTCAGCCCATGACGTTCGGAGGAATGACTATTGCTGTAAGCTGTTTAAACATGCTGTATCGGATTTAAACCATTATCGTTGCAACTAGGTATTTCCACCATATAAAGTTGCTTTGCGCAGCCAACCAACCTTACGAGTGCACAGTGATTATAAACAGCAAACACGGAATCCGTACGTGGGTCGCCAGATGACTCAGCACCTTTACAGAAACTCGTTAATACGATCCCATCGTCTCGTACCACAACTCTTTTGCCTGACCGTAGGACTACCATGTTGGGGAGATTGAAGCCAATACGCTTTGTCGATGTCTTTTTCGAGATGGAGGCAGAAGTTCGGTTCGATTTTCCTTTCGCTCTATCACTCATGGGAAATCTGCTTGTATGTGACTGAGGCACCATTAATTGTCTTACCATCGAACCTTTCCGGGAAAGTGGTATAGACCCCATTACTTCTATTATTGTTATCATTATCAATCATTATCATCACCACAACTAAAATTGATTATTAGTATTACGATTTTTTATTGTTATTAGTATAAAGTTATGTGCAGTCTGTAATTATCTGGTTGACAGTGTGCCTTGCACACTTTTTTGTATTTATCGTGCCCTTTTATTCTAGCTCCAGACGACACCGAACTTGCTACTTTCTCGATACATTCTGCCTTCGACTCGAAAACTCAGCCTAAATATATTCCATTTTAAATTAAATAAAAGCTAGGTGTACGTGATCTAAATATTCTAGGCTGTAAATATTTGTAAACAACAAATGGCGTTGTAAGCCGACTTCGAATGTTAAATCTATACGTCCTTCTATAAGGACGCTTGAATTAAAAACCACTCGAAATCAAATTACTCGATCTGGTATGAATGAAACACCACAAAAATGTCTTTTCCTTTCTCTATCATGCATACGAAATCTAAAATTAGGTAGTAAGTGACAGATGGTCAATTGTCCAAGAAGTCACCCTACATTATCCAATTAATTCAGTTATTATAAAACGTTCGTCACATAGATTGTTATGGTACGGTATCAAACGTTTTTCCATCCGATAGGCTTTATCAGCCTCTTTTCTTTTTACTGTCCTTAGCGGCTGATCGATCGTTTATTCGCTCTTGAATAGTGTAACGCCTCGCTGTTATGGCGAATTGATGTATTTTCGGAGCTCGTTTGGGCGATTCAACATCTTTCTGTTGCGGTAACGGCTTATACACCTGCATTGATCTCGCTATATACTCACGCCTTCTCTGTGTAGCTTCAATAGTGTTCTTGGAATATGCAAAGTGACCGGATGGACTACGTTGATAATACAAAGCGGGCAGTTACCACAGTTCTTCAAAAGCCCTTTATGGTCCATAACGGCTCTATAAGGAACCTTTCCCCCGAGGAAAGTCGACTGGTATTTTTCGGATGATCGGTATTAGATGTATTATATTCTGCATAATTTTATGGCTTACTTTATTTATTTATTATTATTATTGTTGTTATTATAGGGTTTCTTTTAAGCGCACGCTGCCGTTACATCTATGCTCATGCCCAAAAAGCGATACTGTTATCGCCTCACAAACCTTGAAATTCATTTACACGTATTAAATTACGATAGATCCTATTGAAACCCGGCCATGGATTATGCTTTACTTCACCGCTAGGTCTGGATTAGCGATTTATCTTACGTAATAAGGCTGTGAATCGATTTGATTATAGATAAATCAATAATTAAATTTGGATTCGTCAAGCTGTGTACTGCCTTGATACCATGAACTATCTATCTCATATCTCATATATATATATGTCTCATATAATTTATAAATTTATTGTCCGTTTTTTAGACATTGAATAAGGCATCCTGGCAAACATATATGTATTTTGTATTGAATTTCTTAATTTTATATTTAATTTTCTTTGTCTTTATTTTTTGCGAGACTAAAACCACTCTGCGTTATTACCCGCATTGAAAGCGGGTAATAACGCAGGTTATATCCACGCGCGTGGATATAGACTACGGTGAGGTCACAAATACCCACGCTGAGCAAATTTGTGAGTTTCTGTTTATTACTCAATAAACTTGGACAAACTATACTTCTTAGCAATAAGCTGGATAGTGAGGAACTTTAGATTGTGACTTCGCTACTGAAACCGATTTCAAGCAAGCTCGTCTACTGTACAGATTGGCTCAAAGGGAAAACACATCAACGAAGGACATTTGAATGCCGGTGCGCTTTTACCCATTACAGGTGTCAACTAAATCACCATGCAGAAAGACAATATTTCATGTCAATTTCAAATTTGATTTGCAGAATTCAAAATACGGTTCGTAGATTTGAATAGCCTACTAATAGAAAATTGATGCATATATAACGCGAACATTGGAATCTGGCTAGATAATCGAATGGTTTATCCAATTATTCACTAATTTTTTTCATTATGAAGTTTTAAAAGCTTATCAAACTGTCAAATTTTGCGAACGAGTAGACGACTGTGTCCGTGATCATTCAATATGCCCAAACGCTTAAATACCTGGATATTTGTTGTGAAATGCTTACATGAGATTTTTGTAAATAAGCTCGGAATTGATTTCCGAATTCTAAATTCGGAGCTGATTACGTCGACTACCCTTAGATATACACATCCAAAAAACAAGGGTCACTAGCGATACAACTGCATCTCAAGCACGGGGCCAGAGGGCCGCCAAATTTGACGCCAGTTATTTAGTCACCTTGGCTGAAGTTGAAATACTGCATCGCCTATATTCTTATTACATGACTTCATGTTCAAATTGTATTATCACCCTCACGTTTGAAAAACCAAATTGCATAGCGTTTATCCAAATTATTTGTACACGCCGTTTGCGTTCACCCTATGTCACTGCTCTGGAAAGAACTAGTTAATTCCTCGTGTTGACATCTATTTACTCGAGCTTGCGAATTTGTGCTACTAGTTGTCAAAAGCGTTGTATCAAAACCGTGGTCCAAAGCTGCCTTAATATCCAAATATTTTTTTGGGCTGACCATCGGCCAACATTTAGCGTCCACAGTAGCACTTTTTGTGTTACCTCGTAAGACGGATTCCATAAATATAAATGTGCAACGGCGAGGATCGAATCCGTGCACCTAGGCGCATACGAATGCACCAAGTCATCAAGCCTGCTTCAGTAGCCGTACATCGCAATATCCACGTGTCCGTTACTGGTTATTCTTCGAAAGCGTTGTTTCTACATACTGCACAATGCTTTCCCTTCTCTCAATTATTGCGTCTCTATTAGAGCTTATTCCATGGCTTCTTTCCCCTTGAAACATGGGTAATCCTAGTTCTGATTTACAAAAAATCATTTGCGGTGATACACTTTTTCTATGCATAACTTCAGTTCTTTAAATGATTCGCACGTCTTATCACTGTCCGGCCGCTTCACGACAATAGTTCACCAAACACTTGGAGGAAGCTCTTGTCGGCCGATGACGCGTGCAGCTGGCAGGGCCCAACGTTCCTACTGCTCTTCAACGCGTTTCCCGCGATGAATGCCAAGTCTCACTCCCCCCCTGAAGATGTCATAGTTGAGCTGTCAACCAGCCAGTTCTTGTCTGGCCTGGCCACGACGGCATCGTGCCTGACTGTCGGCCTGACTCCTCGATGAATGCCATCAACAGAGCAGCACCCACCGCCATTGCTGCTCCAGTCGTGACAGCGGGGCAGGAAAGGAGCTGTAGTATTTTCATTACGCCTCACCCCGGTTGCCGACGCCGCTTGGTGCTCTCCCTATGTTCTCAGCCGCCATGCCTGCGACAGGCGTCAAGCGTAAGACTAGTTCGACAACATCGTTTTCTCACTGCATGTACTTGGCAAACTTTGCTGGCGAAACACCCGCTGATGGAGATCCAGCGCGGTGTCTGCCCACTGTTCGTTGACATCGGTTCTCCCGTTTAGCACCCAGCTATTACGAACGACGCATATACATATTTCGTCATGATTTCCGGGTTCCTTGACTGTCTGGTAACGAAACCTCTGCATGTATAATCTACATGACTAGAAAGATCTATTCCAGAGTATTTTGAAATAAGTGCACGTAATATAATAATCTTACCATTTGAAAGGGCAGAGCATATACGTGTGCAGGCACATCTGCTTATATTAGAAGTTGTATCACATTGAGCTTGTTCTTAGCCTACAAGTCGGCATGTTTTTGCTTTAAAAATTTCAGACTAACGGTAGATGAGCACAACTACTAACGGCGAATTCTTGACATTAAAGCCAACGTAACCTTTATAGGCACATAATCATTACTACCGTTTTTTGTCGCCAGGTGGCTATATGTCTATTAAGGGTGTTTTCTTTCATTTTGGAACTCATTTCAGCCGAAACATCAAATGTGAGGACAGCATTAATTAGGGTTCCCTTAATTTTGCTCTTGAAAGCAGCTTCAATATACAACGCCATTCTAACGCCATTTTGTGTAGTGCTTTGTTTATGACAGAAAATGTTTAAAATTGACTTGATGTAAGAAGCTTTTTATTATTTGTAAAAATTCGGTTAGAACATTTGTTCATCTTCTACGATCATCTTACCGCGTAAATTTGAGCACTGCATGCGTGCGGTACGACACTGTGCTGGAATATTATATAATAATTTAGAAATTAACCCGTTGCGATTTGACATAATCACATTAAAGCTTCAAGTGGTTCCTTGATCCTATGATAGTCGGGCAGAATTCCCTCAGGGCCCCCAAATCGTTATTTTCTATTTACTATCGGGCGGTCCTCGTCATTAGAAATGTTTATATTATTTTCCTATGCTACGCGTTACCTTAATTAATCATTATGTACGAAATTAAAAATAAATGCGACCACTCGCCTTTGGGATCTCATCTTGTAGGCCTTCATATCCAAAAAGCACACTAGGCTATCAGCGGATAATTTTTCGATGGCTAGCATTTACTAGATTGCTCACTAATTCATAATAGACGATGTCACACGGATTATATGATTGGAGAATTAAAAGTGCTAATAAAATAAGTGAGAGAACTATATGTTTATCAGCAAATAAACTGTATTGTCAGTTTAAAAAAATTTTTTGTCATTCCCGCTTGCATTTATGGTGTTTGAAGTTACCTGGTGGTATCAGAAATCCTTAAAAGCCTCTGCAATATACCACCTAGATGAGTATTGCTTAAAATGCCTTGCCCTTAAACGAGTGTGGCGTTTTGTGGTGGAGATGTTTTGTTCGTGTGCTGCGCGCGGCCTCAGATTCACAATGCAGTGCGCTTCACAAATTGGGCACACATATATACGTCCAGAACGCACTCAGTGCCAGGTGAATAAGCCGTCCGAACGGACCATAGTCAAAGCGTGCCAAATAGAGTCCATTGTACGTGCGGTCGATGGATGATAATTTGTCTCTAGCGGATTTAAGCGCATTCAGCAAAGCTTGTCAGCTGCATCCCTGTAGCCCGTTTCTCTGAGGCTTTCCAATTCCACTAAAACTGCCTTTCGAAAACTCCCGCTGCACCTAAATAAGAATCCCGCAGCCGATTCACGCAACTAAGATCGAACATAAACTCCCGGAGGGGCGACAATATATTTTTCATCTCGTTTAGTAACTGGTTCTTTAAGTGATACTTGTAAATTAGCCTTTTCAAATTATGTGGGTTAAGTGTAAATTATAAGGTTTTAGCCAGAATTTTACGAAGATAAACCTGATTCGTCAATAAATTGCAGCCTCACTTTATAGAAATTTGAGACTCCGAATTTTTTAGAAAATAGCATATATATCCGTCTTCTTGTCGGACGGAACATCTATAGAGGTGGATTGAGTGCGCCCAATGTAAAATAAACTCGCTGGTTAGATGGGCTTGCGCGGCCCTCAGAAGCCTTCCCGTTTTTCATTTAATAGAGTTTGTCATTGTCCTTTTGTGATGCCATCTAAATTAAAACAAACCTCCAGAAGGCGTCCAAAAAGTGCGATGTTTTGGAAAGCTTTTTTTACTAGAACCGTTAATTGTACCTTATTATGTGCACTGGGGCTACGTCCATTCATTAAAATACATGCAAAGACAACTATGACTACCCATGACTCTGTTATGCTTGGCTGTCCCTATACTTAGGGAGATATATTACCCTTACTGTTACTATGTATCTCTCTGTTTCGTACAGTATTTTTCACAGTCATTCTTTTACTTCTTATCTCTATTTTAGACTTTTATCACAATATTTATTTCTAGCATTATCATGCTGTCATGTGTCTTGTAATGTATAAAACTAGTCTTATGCTACCTGAATAGCAGCTTCCGTGCTGCTAAGTAATTTCTTACAACATTCTATTTATAAATGTACATACGCGTGGCGGAGGCTCGACTTGTACTTAATATTTGTCATGAATAGAAAGCTTATCTAAATCGTATTTTGACAGATGTACTTTTCATCGTTTTAGAAAATAGAACAAAAATAATGAGAACCCTTGATTATTAGACGCATGAAAGAGCGTTTGACTTTGCGATGATCACGTCAGTCAGCATTGTCGCTTCTTCGTCCTTCTCCGTAATAGATTTCCGTAAGTCAGCAAGAAAGGGGTGGTTCATTATGTTGATCAATGTCGTGGCCTATGCCTCCAACTGGCCTGACGAAGAAAAAGTGTTAGTGTGTGGGCGGCTAGGTTTATTTGCTACTATGGCAGATGCAGGGAAGCTTCTACTCTCCTTCAGTCTTCGAAACTGGTGAGCCGCTGAATCTAATCACTCGATGCACGGGCTGGTTTTGTTAAACTGATATGGACGAACCGTGTTCCTAGGTGAACAAAATTCCACGAGTCGTCTTCGCAGTTTTGTGGCTTTATTCTCGTCTTTTTAGAAAGCACTAAATAACTATGCTGTCGACAGCGGCTTGAGTCGGAAATGACCTTCGCGGTCGATGGCATCTTTAGACGATCCCTTGCCCTATTTTTTGAAGATTGAAGTATCAAATGACCTCCTTAATAAACAGATATCCCTAAAGCCTACATTTCAACCCCTGTGGGCTTTTAAATCATAAAGAACAGCTCTGCGAAATTTTGTGAAATTGCGAACTTAATTTCGGACGTAAATAAAGTAAAATTGAGAAACCGTCGCTTCTACAAAAACGACTACCCTGTTTTATAGAGACTATTCGTTTGCGGTCGTTATAGTTTACTTATGCTTGATACAACGTAGAGTTCAGCCATTTTATGCTTTTCAGAGAAGAGCGTTCTAAGGCGCACGTTTAAAGAAGCGGTTATTCACCATTTGATGTTAACGTCAATGAATAGTAAGAAAGTACCGAACAACGTTATGTATTATACACGAAGTAATGTTCATTTTACTGCTCGATGCCTATCATGCCGGAGGTAAAAGATATTCACCACTATGCAATGGACGTTGTGGATGCTAACCTTTACTGTAAATACATAGCAGATTTGTGTTTTAGCGGTAATAGCATCTTATGAATAGCCGCTTAGTCATTGAGTTCTCATTTTTTTCAGGCTAAACGATATAGGATAAATGACTAGTGCCGCTATATTACAAAGTAAGCGGCCAATTCGTGGTTCGTCTATGGGAAATTCTCAACAAAAAGAGTACTTGCGGCAAACGCTGCTATTAGATGCAAAATAGGATATAAAACAGAAAAATAATACAGCTTTCTTTACCAATAACGGCATGACCAGACATGCAAAACAAGTATGCGTCGTTGACTAACAAACAGGAGGGTCATGTATAAGAGTATGCTTGTACGGGCCGTGCATTTTGATGGATTGCGGGACGTACCTGAGACCCATGACTTGTCCGAGAACACATCTATATTGTAGAGAATATAAAGGGCAATTTGGAACTAACAATTTTTGCGTAAATAATATTATTTAAAGCGTAGAAATATATTATAACCTTCAGTTTGTTTGCTAGGAAAGCAGAAGATAAGCTTCAGGCATACGGTTTTTGTTTCCTAAAAAAACATGTTTGTCTTTGCCTGAAGGCCGCGCAAAAACGGAAATAATTAAACCGGGAAGATTGCGCAGCTGATGCCTCGGGGAAGAGAGAGCTTTGTACGAAAGCAAGCAAACCGCTAAAAGCTCTTTAACTAGAGGGATTTATTGGAACGACGTCCGTAGTTGGTTTGCGCGATTGCCTTGCCGGTAAATGTCGCGGTAAAGGCAGAGCTTAAGCTATCCAGTGAAACGAAGATGATTTATTTCTTATAGATTTTTTTATTGTTTTTTTTTATTTGACGTGAACTAGGCAAATTTGTGCAGAAATTAATCCTGGCCTAGAGAAGTTTGTATTTGGTTCAACGCCCAACACCACCTAGGGGACGCTGCTAGCTTGGCGAACGAGATTCACCGCAGTGACCGGCCAGAATCATAATTGCGTGTAGAAAAGTCGTCATGTGATTATGTATTTGAAACCGAGAAATATTCGAAGGGCAATAGATATGTTGCCAAGTAGTTACCTACGTAAGTGCTCTTTGCTTAGGCAAGGTTCTATAGCAGACAAGCACTGCATGATGCTCTATGCCGAAAGCATAAACATTACCGCGGCGAGATATCAGCCGAAGAACACCTGTTGGTGCATGATGTTATAAATATGCCTAATTTGATCGGAAACTGCAGGATCATCCTTCTTGGAATCCGCCATCCGATCTGTCTTTCATACTTTGCTATGAAGGGCTACTTACGATCATTGACCGACTCAATTGCTACCGTAACATGTTGTTTTCTGTGGTTAGATGACACTCGCATTACACGAAAAACGCTGCTTTTCGATCAGTTGGCCTCAAGCGGCCACGCTCTGGTTCGCGTGCGTGCCAAGTAGCTAAGTTACCAAAGTTACGTGCACGTCAACCTAATTGCTGGGACGACATACTTCGTTAGTAGAGCCGTCCGCAGTCCTGCTACGTCCATTTGTTTACGTATCAGCGCATGATAATGTCATTGACTGAGGGGCACCCGGAGGCGTCGTGGCCACGCAGCCACCTGTGTCTCTGAGTCTTTGTCAAGTGTGCTTGCTGAACACCATTCGAGGTCAGTGTGGACCGGCACAAAGACATGGAATACCCTGGAGTGCGCATAGGCAGAGAACATAGCGCACACTCAAGGTAAGTAGTCTTGTTTCTTAGCTGGAAACTGTTAGCAGAGCCTCGTAGAAACTAGCTTTTCACTCTCGACGAACATCCCACAACACGAAAATGCCACCCAATGGTTCTACGCGCCCGTCTATATAGGTCTGTTAGCATGAGTTGTACACGTGGTTATTAGATCTGTATCTAAGACGGCGGTAAAATATTCATAGTGTTCTATGTGTGTACGCAAATACGTTTATTTCTTGAAGATGTAAGACAGGTCTTCACGTAACTAAGAGTCAATACGGGGAACGGAGTCAATGCGTAGGACTGGCTGAGAGGAAGTTTCATCAAATAATTCATTATTAAGTGACTCAGTTCATGTGATAAATGCTTAAAGCTAACGAACTCTTCGTCTAAGATTAGAATTATTAATGGACAATGACAACCTGCACTCACTTCTCCAAATAGATTGTAGAATTCCCATACCGGCAGATTTTTTCATATCTAGCCACCAAATACTTCAGGTATTACCCCAAAATGGGTTTTATATAAGTGCACGTATATCGCACAAATATTCATTTCGAGAAGAGACAGGAGGGATAGGAACTCGGCCGTCTGTTCAGGCATAAGATTACACGGACGTTCCCGATACCCCACGTGTTCAAAATCAACTAAATTTGCGCTGCGTTGAACCCTTCTACCAGATTTCACCTGTAAGGTATGCGTACGACTCCAGGATTCTATTGATATTTCAATTGTCCTTCATCGTTATCTAGTCTTGCAGCCTTAATGAAGTAACACTCGCATCTGAATGTCCTGAATAGGACGAATGATTTACGAAGTATTGGCTCATAAAGCACAATCTCATGTAGTTAATTTAACAATACATAATTCTATCGGCTAGGTCTTCTCTTCTTTTATCGGCAGTTGACCTGATTTCTTTGCGGCACTTAATACGAAGTCTTGGGTAAAAATGTTGTTGATTAAAGTCATCTTTGAAGGCGAATATGCCGACGTCCCACCGGGCCGTTGTAATACGACGCCATTCTCTGTGTCCGTAACTGTCATTGCCCTAAGGCATATTACGGTTTCATGCGGAAATTCATTGCAATAATCTCGGCCAATTGACGGTGCTAAACAGTGAATGCGAGGGAAGGATCGGCGTTCAAACGGCGACAAGTGCTTGAGACATATGCAGGAGATCACTCAAATTGAGCAACGTTGAAGAGAATGGTCCTTACGATCCAAACCATCGTTGAGACAGGAATAGCTTGATTTGAGTAGGCTGAATAAGGCCCGTTGTTACCGTTTGATGAGTGGCCATAAAGAAATGTCGGAGACAAAAGTTATAATTTTAATATTACAAATAGCTCTAAAAAATAGTACCAACTGTCCTATTTTGTCGAATTTTGCAGCAGGTTAAGTAAAGTTACCGGTAGTTTACTTTTCTTCTCCTACTCAGTTTTTTGGCAACGAAAAACGGAAAAAGCCTCGATTTTCTTCTGGTATGACATTTACACGAACGTCGAATTAAAGTCGGTCTGTGCAATTGTCTGAGATTCTACAATGGCCTAGATAGCCTATTTGAGGTAGCTAAGACGGAAAAGTTGCGCACTAATGCAATAATGTTACCCGAATTAACCGAGCATAGGGGTAAGAGATTGCAAAAGATCATATGATTGCATATCAATAACCAATCATATGAATACAATTAAATGGAAAAAGCACGGAACGAATATCACCGTTATTATAGATAAACTGTGTTATGTCTATTTCGTGGAAAAATGCTATCTATGTGAAACTACTAAAAACTAATATTGTCTATGGGTGTTTCAGGTCAGCCCTTGATGCGGAGAACTACTTAAACGATTATTCTTAGACAAATAATTCAGCAACGCAGCGAAACAAATATTATATTTATATATTACATATAAACGTATATGTATAACATATATACATAAGAACATAATTATATTTGTCTTCAAACGCCAAAAACTGCTCCTTTTTGCGATGTTCCGAGTATATTCAATATTGACTTGAGTCTATGAAGAGAGCACTCTTGAGACTCACTCTATCACTCCAGTTATTCCAATCGCGCTCCAACTTTAGGCGCGCGGCTCATATTAAACTGATATAACACACCTTTACAGATAAATCTTGGTCTAGTGTTGCGTGCAATAGTGCCCCGATCGAAAGTTCAAACCCATGTAACTAAAAATGACTTAAATCTACTAATCCGGGGTCAAAGAAGTAAAAGCCGTTTTTCCAGTAGAACAGCATATTCTAAATCGTTCGCATTTTAAGGATACATGGACTAGGCGGGGCTTTCTTACGTCTTTCAGCCGGAAACATTGATGCTTGCGTTTCTGTGTGTTCATTTCCTCCACTTCGGCTTGTTATCGCCACAAGTGATGTAGTTTCTTTTGTATATTAGACGTATCTTGATTCCTATAGAAGGATTCCGTCTTCTTCTTACGCGACTGTACTTGGAGAATGTGGGGTACTCGTAACTGTTGAACATTCGTGCTGCTGATTCGATTGGCCCCGACTATCACCACCGCAGTGATAAATAACTTGGACAAAGCAACATAACGCAGATTTTGGGAGAAGGTCTCATTTCCGCTGTATTACGGCATGGCGGAGATATGTTCTCTCCTTGGCTGGCAACTGCTGTCCGTCCAAACTTCTTAGAGTTTGTCGTCATCATGGATTCAGTTGCATTGCACTGCGCGGCAGACAACAGTGGCTAAAACACACGGTTTCTATTAGCAACTTCAGTCTGAGTTCTTTCTGAACTACGGATATTTCGTACCAGTATAAATAAATACTGGTGTGCCTCATGGCAATAGAGTTATTGTAGCAGAGGATCGCGGACTGTGCACGACAATGACGAGTGCTGCCACAGTTTGGACAAACACTACGTAGAGACAACTAGAAGACGCGGCGACTACAGGTATTCGCTCGTTGAGCTCTCATTCGCATTCTTTAAAAGAAAATATGCTTGCTTTTTCTTGATTTTCTTGAATTTTCACCACCTTTGAACGCTCACTAATTAAGCTATTTTCAAGCTGTCTCAAAGCTTTCCGCTAGTAGCTCTCATTTCGACAGATTTGCCACCAGATGCTTTTTACCTAAATAATATAATAGTTCGTGATTTCTTATTGTATTTACTTAGAGAAAATGCGCCCTCCAAGGAAAGAGAACGGAAAAACATGTGCATTATTCGAATGATTCTGGGAAATCGTTTTGATGGGCGTTCTCATCACTGTTTGCTAGCTCATTAGCAGACTCATATGCTTTTGCTATGACGGCTTTTGAATCCACTGCCTAATGACCTTGATGGTATGGTGTCGCGATAAGAATGTTCCTTTCTGAACGAACTGCGTAAAATATATGGTGTGCTGCACCTTCATGCAGCGACGCAAATTGGCGTATAGTAAGAGTAGGTGAAAAACATTTTACGCTTTTGGCGTAGCTGTTTGCAGCCTGTTTGCAGATTTGAATTTGAAACGATTGCATAGCCTTAAATCCACTTATAGCAGATATAGCATTGTGATCAACCAAGTAAACTAGTTCCACATTCACTAAGTGCCTGAATTTCTTTGATATTGGCTGAACAAATAATACTGGTAGTTCCCGTAATTTCTGTAATGTAAAAAATGCGGAAACCTAGAAAATAACTCGACTTTGCTTGCCATTGTCGCAGTACCGATGTCTACGACTGTTTATGTGATTGAGCTTCGTATTAAGCAACGCAAACATTTTGCGTAATACAAAAAATAATGCGTCATCTCCGAGTAAGATTTATGAATAACAAGTTTACGAATTGAGCAAAATGATCAGACCTATACATGAGATCATTGCTTAGTAAAAATGTAAATCGGATTTAATTATGCTAAACAACATTCCTCAGATGTAGCCCTGATTCGTTTCGGCATGCTGAGGTCTTGGAGACGTGAATATTTCCATGGCCTCTATTATAGAGTGGACATATAATCCTTACTGGTAGAGCGATTTTCGTGAAACGAGGCATACACCTTAGTACGCTGTCGACTCACGCGGAAGATTTATTGCCGGATCTAACATATTTCCAACAGAACTTCTACAAAATAGTTTTTAGATGATATGAAGTTCCCAACAGACCTAGGTTAATATAAAAGCCCTAACAGGAGCTGGCGTAACACATAGACATGGTGCGCATACACCTTAAAATTCTTTCTTTTTACACGACGTCAGTTTCCCCGCTCGTAAAATGATCTGTGGTCATAAATCCTTAGAATAAGACCCTCGCGTGCGTTCCATTGCGTGAAATGTTTTGGCGCCCTAGCAGTTCGAGCGCACAACTGCTTTGTATTTTTGTCGCCCCTATAACGGTCAAACAGCACGGCTTTCCGCAGCGCTGCCATACAGCTGTCGATGTCGGCTTTTTAGGATCGCCAACTCATCACGGGGTGTTGAAAGATATATATTCGTTCTTCACCGGTTGAGCAGTGCTTGATATATTCTGCTAACGAACACTTGCATTGGTGGTTTCGCTGAAGCAACCCAGTTCTAATGAGCCGAACAAAGTAGATGTTTGCTTGATTGTCTACGATAGAGCTACTGGTAACCTCTCCCCGCGCAAACATCTGCCTGTTCATATAAATGGTCATCAACGTCGGGTCACATAACACCTAGAGCGGCAGAACTTCTGAACAGTTGTTGGCACTGAACTTTGCGTAGCTGTCTTTTGTTGTTATCAAGTCAGCGAAAGTCTATAAACAAGAACTCAATACGCTAGACACTCAGCAAATGATGTGCTTTGATAATTGCCTACACCGTCCTTTACGGTTGAGCTGCATTTTTGTGATATTGGTGTATAGTTTATATACCCTTCCAGGTGCTCCTTTGAGCAATGTAATCACAGTGGCAATCTCAAGTTGAATTACGATAGTGTTTGTCATGGTACAGCCAACTGTCATAATCGAACTTTGACCTAATTATATTGCGACATATTTTCGCTATGATATATTTGTAATATGACGGTGATACTTGGCTTCATTTGAGTTGTAAATGCGCGTGCGATTTCACTCGGTAGCGACAGACAAGCAAATACCATTACTATTTTTTTTCAAAACTCGAGACTCAATTACAACTGCCTACGCATTGTCTGGTCATTAACGAAACTTTCGTATGCGCCTTCAGATAGCATGATGCCGGCTTAGTTACCTAATATTAGACAGAAGTTTGCACAGTGTCTCGTTCGCTATAAGCGGATTCGGTCTCGTGGGCCGCTGCGATTTATTCACGAAACCGCTATTTCACATCACTTATGTTCTCATTAAGTGAATGGCGTGAAGTAGTATCTCGTAACACATCGTCAAATGGAAGCCATAGAAAATCTCGTAAATACCATATTTTACCATTATAAGTTGAAACGTTCAGTGAACGGTCTAGTTTCGTTTAATTAAAATGTGATATTACTTATACCGGCCAGCTTCTTCACTTTGCGCGCAAGGTTCTTCACTGGGAGCTCTAATAGACGATAACTCGAGGCAAGGCGACTATTTTCTCTAATGGTAACTAGCCTAATAAGTTCTGTTGCGCGGGCGGCCGTTTTTTGCACTCTGGCTGTGATATGGAAGGAAGGGTCACCGGGGATAAGACCTTTTAGCAACTTTAAGATAAGGAGGCTTTGTGCATCTTGCAAATTCTATTAAGGGCAGAAGGTCAAACCTGATAAAGACAAACTAAATCCTGAGAATGTCCGCACATTAGCCCCTGTAAAGCGTCGTTTCGGTTACTTGGGTTTACGAAAAGTCACAGTGGGGCAAACACGCCAGATTCTAGCATCCTAGCACAGCAGTGGTACAAACCATACCTTGTAGGCAAATAATGGATCTTTTATGAGAACCTACAGTTGACTAAGGTTAGGTCTTGCTCCAATAATTGCGTAACATTTGACTGAAAAACTACTTAGGTGATTTTGCTTACTCAATGCTCCCCGATAGATTTTACTGAAAAAATTGCCGAAAAAACGGAACGCACTTTTAAGGCAGCCCAAACAACAACTCTTCCTGGCATAGACATTTGATCATGATCTACGCATGCTCCCGAGCTGTTTGAGCGCACGACTGACTCATAGGCGGCCGGATAAAAAAAGCGGTATCATTAACTCCGGCATTTTTCAGAGTAGTCGAGTTAACCAATTGATGAATATGAAAAAAAGCTAAAACAAAAACGCTATGGCTTTTTCAACCAGAACAGTTTTGTGGAACAAATTATAATGGTTTGTCTACAATCCGAAATATAGGAGCGAAACTAGTCCACAAGAAAGGACACACCCTCAAGCGACTCTAACACTTTGAAAAAGGGAATGTAATAATATCCCGCTCAAGGAGAAGTAAAGCGAGTTGTGTAGGTCGAACAGTCCCAAATCCAAGCTAACAAGGTAAAAACATCTTTGTGAACCTAATATTTTTGTGTTGTCTACTTTTCCAAACACCCTCGACAGATAGTCGACCACCACGAATAGGCGATCATTTAAAGGAACCTTACTGCTTCCTTTACATTTAAACAAAAGCGATCCTCGCACCTTTTAAATCTGGCGAGAAACCCTCGATTTGAAGTGACGAATTGAGCACATGAACCAATGTTATAGCCATGACTGCCACTATAAGTTGTTTTTATCAGAATTCTTGTGGCTTCAACCACTCAAGATGCCTTGATGAGGTCAGGCGACCTATAAATCTCTGCGCCTCTCACGCCAAAGAGGGATACTAAAGGCTTGTGAGTACGCCAAACAGACTTTACTTCAGATCGAATATTAATCGAAAAAGGCGACACGTTAGTAGATCCCCGAAAAAAGTCTGTATTTGATACTTTCAAGCTGATGTATAGCAGGACGT
>MNPL01011498.1:16737-27751 GCA_002081605.1 Tropilaelaps mercedesae
CGACAAGGCCGAGTTTTTTTGGAAGGTTGAAAAGCTTGTCGCTATGAAAGAATGGCTTGAATGAAAACCTACGAAATGTCTTTCAAGGACAAGTTATCTTATTGTGCATGAACAGCCTCGTCACTGCTTGTTGGCACAGCAGAAAGGACATTATAGCTAGAGCTAGAGACATAGATACAGACCACTTCACACTGCCTTGTAGACTTCAAATCTTGTCCAACGAAAGGTCAAAACCGCCTTAATCAATACATTCTAACTGTGTCTCGCTAACCGTCATCACATCTAAGGGCCTTCGTCTATCAGGAAATAGACAAGCAATTTCAATCGCTTTGATCTCCAGAGACGCTCTGTCTTAACATTGAAATGTGCTGCTGGGAACTTAGAACATAGGTACCTTTGATGCGCTAAAGCCAATAAATTTAATTCTGGAGTACCATTCTATGAGTGCAATAAAAAACGTTTTTTTCATTGTAAGCAGATTACTAAGCTATTCTTGATTTAATGATATTCGTTGCTTTGCATGTCACCACTCACAGGGAAAATGGCAGCCAGTAAGGCCCGCGTAAGCACTTCGCGTACGTGGGCCTATGATGTTATGAATTCGGAGCATTGGTTCGGGTGCAGCGGCTACAATTTTCTCTGTCGGCGGATACTTCCCAGCTTCCACTGTGTCACAGAAATTGAACCAGCCTTTTCGACAGCTCAAAAAATTAAGATCATCCCCAGCAGATTCACTTAAATTTCCAGGCCGTTTTGTGTGTTGACAATATGTCTGCTTCACACGTCGGTTAAGGTGTCACTGCAGATCCGTTGCAACGTTGAGGCCCACTGAATATCTTGCAGTTGAAAAAAATTAATCTGTTTCATCTCATTGGCCTCAGGAACATCTGCTTTTAGTAGTCATACTAGTCTATTTTCCATACCGTCTTTTCTCAATTTCATGAACACAAAGTGGGCAACTTATCTCTGTCGATATATGAGAAACCTCACAATTCACAGAGTTAGGCGGATCATTACGTTTTTCAGCTAGATGCCGTCGCGCCAGAGGTCGGTCCTCTGTGGCCATTTCTGGCACTTGAAACATGACATATATGAACGATTAGATACAATAATTCTGTGTGTCTTAAAAGCCAACAATACATTATCTGACGAAACAACTGAAAACTGCAGTAAAACGCCACCAACAGGTAACGTTCATCCACAACACACTTCTTCATTACGCTACTACGCCATGTACCGCCAGCGCTTAAATAATTGTCTCTTCGAAAATGCTTTTGTCCTCCTAATTAATCATCGCTTCTTCCTTTTCTTCAAGTTCACGAAGTATACAAAAACTCGGTCAACATGGAGACATACCGTATCACCTCTATTGTGTCAGTCTACAGACAAACTTCAAATTTTGATTCAGGCTTCACACTAAAAGATACAGGCCACACTTGGTCTCACAACGCCAACCAGTTTATTTTGGAAGACTTACCCACAAACAGTGGAATCACCGTTATGACTTTTTTTAATTCGCTGTACAACAAGAATTCAAGGACTCCACCAATTTAGGCGCCCCCGTGCGAATAAACCTAATGTGAGTTTTCATTTCAAAAATTTTCTTCCGGTATTTTCATTAACCACATGTATATTTCTCTATCGAAGGATCGTCCGCTCGGAACTGCCCGCAGGTAGAACTACTATTTTAGATGATTTTTGGAACGGAACTTACCATCTTTGTTTGCCTCTAACGAGTCAATTTCGCTGCTCGTTCCAAGTTGTTCACTCTGTATTTGCATCTAGTAAGCACTTGCGTCATTGTTTGCGGAATCTCCATCTTCAGCCGAATCACGCCGTAACTCAACGCCTTTTCTATATTTAGGTTCCTCATTTTTCATCACATAGACTCGAAGAGGCTTACCCAGGTTTATCTTTGCCTCGCGCGCTTCTTTTGAGTGGCGTCTGGTCGAGCCCATATGAATCCGCCAATCACTTGACGACCTAGCAAAATAAAACCCAGCTGTCGGCTGAGAGGTACGGCAATCATTGCTCTCTGATTCAGAAATGTTGACGCAGAGTATAAATAATGAATGCACCCAAATTCACACCAAGACGATTATGCGTTGAGACCACAGAGCAGTTTTTTTCCGACTTCTTTAAACTAGCCAAATTCACAGTGATACAATATCCACACGCAGGATGCATTTTTGATACACATCAGATTGTCGGCATCATAACAAATTTCAGGTGTGGATTTTAATACTATAGGAAGACAGTAATTTAGCAGAA
The DNA here is from genome assembly GCA_002081605.1 of Tropilaelaps mercedesae. Lineage (NCBI taxonomy): Eukaryota > Metazoa > Arthropoda > Arachnida > Mesostigmata > Laelapidae > Tropilaelaps > Tropilaelaps mercedesae. The sequence continues at coordinate 19,009 of MNPL01011498.1, forward strand.
GCGAGACACCGCGTGAAGGCAGAGGGCAGCCTATCTATACAACGCTCTATTGTGTTTTGTATCCCGAACACACCTCATGAAGCTCCGATCCTTGATGACTCCTGATTTTTGATGTTTGTGAAATAAAAAGGGATTGCTGTCAAGGGCGAAACCTGATCAAATCCACAATATCGCAAATTCACTCCGCAGTACTGTTCACTAGCCAAGCTCCGTCGAGTAGCGCGTTGTCCTGTTTCCCATTAGCTTGTTGAGACCTTCGGAGGAAGGTTTTTCTACCAGCTGTCGACGTCGATGTAAAGCGAGGGCTTTTCCTTCATATTACCGCAGAGTCGCGGTAGTTGAGTTCCTTTCATGCTGAACAAAACGGTCTGTCAAACTTGACCGCAAACGAACTTCGGCAAGCCCATTGGCTCAGTGACGTCGTATTACCGACCTAGATTCGCCTCTCGTGCTTTTACTTTCCACACTTCAGGACTATTCGGTACCCAGATGCGGCTCGATAGCCCCGCCAAAAAGGTGAGCATTCAAAATTTCCGCGCCAATTCAAACTTCTCGACGCATCAGAATCCCGTCCTACCGTTTGGTATTCACATTCGTTCCATCTTATGTGCTGGCCTGTCCAACAATTTTCTGATAAGCATTCGTTCCTCCACGCCAGTAGTGATGGCGTACAGCCGGAAAGGCCGATATCATAACGCCCATCTAATAGAAAAATAATAATAGTACTAAGGCAAATAATTTGGGAATAATGGTGATCACTAGTAGCATTTGCCATTCAGTCCAACGGACGATACATGTGTGGACCCATGTCCTCTACTTGTGACATATGGAGCATTAGATCGCAATGGCATGTTCTTCTATTAACAGTTAATTTGTGAAAAAAACAAGCTTCAAACTGAACTTATAAATTAGCAAATTAAACATTTTCGAAGTGGTGTACACTTGATTGTCCAAGAGCATTAAAAAGCTAAACACGTGAACATATTCAATTGACAATCCACAATAACTTCAAGTCTATTGAATGGCAAATCACTAACGCATTCCTGTCCTTAATGTCGGGACATGTTCTTGATTATTTCCTGTCTCCACTTCCCTTGCTCCTTACTGCATCATCTTATCGACAATCTTCTTGTGCTTGTGCTGCGTTGTTATAGATACGGAATACCGTACATAACGGTCCCTTTGCGGTTGGTATCACTAATTCAATAGCTCACATGGATTTCACCTTCTCAGCTCGAATTGACGATAAGCTTACGCTAAGCTTCGCAGTATACACTCACTTTCAGCTGCGTTCCGACCTGACTTCTATTAAATGGAGATCGGCTTAATAATAGGAGGAAGAGTCGTAATATCCTTCTAGCTACGACCAACGTTTCGCCTGGATTCATTAGCATGTTTTATTAGAGACGTGTTGGCGTTTCTACGAGTATTGCACGACGACGGCGCATAAAAGGAGATTGTCCACTGAGCGCTTCCAACATGGGACCTAGCGGGTTTGAGGACCGACGCAGCAAGCATAATCTAGCGAATAATTTCACGCATTCGTTCACACGGCGCCGTCACAGGAGGTATATGACGTATTGACTAGTCGTCGATATGCGCGGGAATTTTTATGTTTCTGGGTTAAAAAATGTTTGGATTGTCGATCAAAGAGTATGACCATTATGGAGCCGTCAAGAGGCCCCTCTCCGAGGCGGCTCTGAGCACTCCCAGGCCAACTACTTTATTGCGAGCCTGGAGCGTTTAATAGAAACAGATGTTGAGTTTTTCTCTTCAGTATCTCATTGCATATGAGCTAGTAAACAATGGTTTACGAGTTGACAAACATTTGATTATACAAATATCAGTGCCATAGAGGGAAGGGCGGGACTACCATACATTCATAAACCTCATTGTTGTTTAGGAAAAAATGAACATTCTATGTGCGCCTATGCGGACGCGCACAATATGTCTATATAGATGAAGAAAGGAGGATTCGCGCATGCTTACAGTGTAAGGGCAGACTCCTAACTTTTACTTGTGTAGATAGGGAGACTTGCTGGCTACTGTCTTTATTCTCACAGCTGTTGTATCAGGTTGAATTGAACCAGCGCATTTGCAATACAATATGATAGGTTGTGACTTACCATATATCTAGCGCAACTGGAAAATAACCTGTTAGCGGTTTAATGAAGGAAAAAGACGACCATTCATCGTCGCTAGCTTGCTAAACTAATGATATTCTCTCTGTGTACTAGAACTAACTAAATATAAAGTAACTAACTCGTTGCTCCTTTATCTGCATTTATTGCATGTTCTGCCTATTGATAATTTCTCGTGTTTGAACTAAATCAGGAATATCAAGCGTCAAGAGTTCCATCGCCCGCTGTAAGTTTTGTGCGTCAAGTATCTCCAAAATTACCTGTTGCACGTATACACAGCGCTTTCTAGAGCTGTTTTTTAAATCAATTGTTTCACCGTCCACCGTAAGAAAGGAAATAACCGTGCCTATGGACGCTTACTTCTGGGCAAAGGAAATTGCTAACACTTGAAGCAGGCTCAGCAGTTTCGTCATTGAGGCTTTTTTATAATTTCAAATTCACCATAATAGGTCTGTTGGGGTTGCGCATCTATACATGCACACACTATACTGGCCTGTAAGTGACCTGTAATCTGCAATAAAGTTCAATATTTAAATTGAATTTCGTTATGCTTAATGTCACGTATATTATTAATACTTGGTGTGCTTAATACTGCAAGCCTAGCTTTTTTTTAATTCAACGAGAATCTAACCAATGGCTGCAAAATGATCGCCAACCCATTCTATCAGGTTTCTTATCAACTCTTACATAAAGTGCCTTTGTTGACAAATGCCACTAACGATTTTAAGTCCACGGTATTATCTCGCTGTATTTTCTTTATTAGCTAGGTGATGCTTGGTGTAACAAACGCTGTGCTCAATTATTCAACTGAGTCCTACATATCATTTATAGCTGGTATTTTTCAGACAATTAAATAAGCAGTCATACTATTAGGACAGCCATCCCAGAATATCTAAAATCCTTTTTTCCGTGAGCGGGTGGTCTAATTCATATCACGGGCAAATGATATACCGCATCCCGATACCTGGTTGAAGGCCTCTAGGTTTTCGTTGCGTCTGTGGATCGTTTATTTTTTACCTTTTATTTTGTATTTCTATATTTTTAATTATTTGTTGACCTCAAAGAGAATTTTTAATGCGAGGACTTGGACAAATTTCTGAAACATGGTAATTTATTCAAATATTTTTCGAAACCCACATTCCTTATACACGCCATGAATGCAGCTATTTTCGAAGTTGTTTGCAAACTCTTTGACTGCTAGTCGGAAATATCTTTTCATTAGGAGAATGCATAGGGTTGACAGTGTTATAATATGGGCACCGATTTCCCTAGAGTTCTAGCTTCGCTTTCATAGACGTGTCTCTGATGGGACATTATTCCTATGCTTCCAGCATCCTAGCTGTGATCCTACAAACAGAAGAGGGAATAATTCAGAATTTAGCCATTTTCGTGTGCATGTGTCATTAAGTATACAGAGCTCAGAAAAGCCTGCTCTTGTTCTCACACCTTTCATTTCTGCTGCTTATGTCCGAGAGCTTGCCGTTTCAGTCATAATGTGGGATTTGCTCGTAAAGTGGGTAATACTGACTCAGATAGAGCTAGTTTTATTTTACAGGGAAGGATCTTGTCTCACGTATGCACACCGATTTAACAAAATTTTCACATGTCTATTTGTACATAAAATCAGCCATTTTACAATTACAAATGACCATTCCCCACCTAACCTGCAAATCCGCTTATACCTGAATCGTGTACCGTTAGTTTGTAAAAATACCCGATGAAAGCTGGCGTCATGCCCCTTGGTCTTGCAGGTACTGTCAATGCACCACAGGCCGTTGTTGGCTGCTGTTTCATCGTTTAGTCATCTATTCACCATTTCTACCCGTGACTGGATATTCCAATGCCTGCGTTCGACCGGTCAACCGTTTTTCCAATTCAGTAAAGTTCAAACCGAATTCCTCCTGTGTAGGCGTTCTCCAACGTGAGATGGCAACTACTGGCTTACCAAAGTGCGGTACGTGAGTGCATCAGCTCCTCCTCTGTTGATGTCCAAATGTAGCAGCCTCTTAACCATCAGCTGTCCTGTCTTCCAGCTGTCCGCTACGTTGGTCCACTGCGTGAAATTACTCGAGGTCCGCATGGTGAGTCTCTTTCGCCTCTCAAGGAAAATGCACTTCAGAACGAATGTTCCCCATGGGATGGATTTACTCAGGTTCGGTCGTAAGTGTAGAACTAAGAGTGAACCTCCCTTATAGTCCACGAGTTGGCTTCCTTAGTGCCTGGAAACTGGTAAAGAGTGATCAGTGAGTTGACCGTGAACGTTAAATTTTGGCTAAAGGTCAGTCCTTAATAACCTAGCTAACCGAGCGGTCTCTAAGAGTAAATCACTTACAAATAAAATATTGAACTCCGTAACATTCTATGCAGGACACTCTGGATCACTAAGCGATGAGCTCGTAACATGGTATAGCTGCCTGTATTTTCGGTAGGATGTAGACAGTAGTGCAGAATACACGAACTAGTGGAATTCTACGTAAACAACCTGCGTTATTAGGAACTAATGTGGAATCCGTGGGTGGTGGATATAAGAAGTTTTGAAAAAAGTTCACTAAATCGTTCGTTGTCCTTAGGGAAATTATGTCAAGTGGACAAAACTTACGCGGCAAGGTATTTTCAAATTCTCTGATCCGCGTTCACTGTTACTGTGCGACGTAAATTCCCCTAAATGTGCTACCAGATAACGAGCCTTTGCTGACTGGTAGGTGTATTATGCTTGATGAAGAGTTAGAAATGGGTAAGAGAACCGAATTATATTCGTTGCGATACAGTTTAGTTCAAGTGCTTACAAGCTGTATTTGAGAAAATCACTAGTACAGCTAACTGACTCCTTCGTAGACGTCGGTTTAATTTCTCGATTTCACCATAAATTGATTAAGAAGTACAAACAGGAAGAGAAAGATTACATGCAGAGAACTGAAGTGTGACCTCAAAATCAGCGCGATTAAGTAGGATCAAAATGAGACTTCGTCTGAAAATTCAGCTGCTATATATCAGATTACCTTTCAGGCATTACTTGCCAGAGTACATGCAGCGCTGAATGTAACTAAGTCGTACAGTACTTTTTCACCAATCCGGGGCTTTTAGCAAGGTCTGCGATATGGCTAGTTCGTTCGTCATCATTCTAAAATAAATGCTCTTTCTTGGAGTTGGTGTTTGCACACTCACCGCAATCGCCCGGGACGGACACTTCGAGACATCGCAGCTACGTCCCGCTCTCCTACATGAAGTCAATTTCCGAGACAACCCTATTCTCGGTCGGTCACAGTGGTAAACTTGTGACGGTGGCAATAGGACATCGTGGCTGGATCCATTGTGAGAGCCGAGAATTTCACGCCGTTGAGCAAGCTGGCATTGTAAGATCAATGAGCATCACCCTCATGACAGCGCTGATGAATTGCTTCACAACCCTTCCGCGCAGATGAACCGACGGATACAATGCCGACGTTACAGATAGCAATGATTTTATTTGAATACTAAATATAGCGATCGGCATTATCCGATTTTAGAAATATGTTGCTGTAAACTGTGAAAGTGAATTATATGTTATAACGAATTTCTGCAGCTTTTCAGCAATGCATGGTAATGCATGTCGCTGTTTCTTGGCGAGATGTGAATTTGATTTGTATCAGACTTCCTTTTATCTTTCATAGGTGAGATTTTAATTCCAGTTATATTTACTATTTGATACGTGTCGAACGTAACTCTGTTCTTAAGACAATAATGACAAGAATAATGGTATTTGTCTATTTCTGATTCTTCAAAGCGTCCTAGTGCTCCTATCACAATTGTAGACAATACCATTGTTATAACAGACGTATCTTCTTGCAAGCGCGTAACGACGAAATGCTAAATGTGAATTACGGCTCGAATGTGAAACACCTGCGTGTTGGCGCACTTCATAGACATGAGTAAGCTTTTCGACCATGCAATACCGATTGGACACCATATTGCTACCTCTTTTAGAACAAGTATTAGTCAAACAAGTCAAATGCAGTGGTTAAGCCACAGTTACATGCTTGGTCAAGGAAATCAAAACGTTCGTGTCATGGAGTTATCGAGTAGCCACGAGTAAGTAGTATGAACGATTCAATGGTAACGCAGCATTCATCATTCAAACTCCCATTTTAAAGGACTGCGATGAAGTAGCGATATAGCTTTGAATAGTGGTTATGCTTTGAAGCAACAGCGGAGCAGCTGCAACGTGCGGCACCTTGATAAAAACACGTTTAACTTAACCTGAACGAGCAAGATAAGATTTCGCTGGCGGAATTTTATCAAAGGGCACAAATGAGACTACGCAGAGGTAAGATGTTTGCTCAGAGTTATTTGCGGCTGAGAGCGTTAAGAAAAGCGAACAATGACAGGCTTTATAGCCCTTGAAAAATCGCTGTCTGAACCATATCTAATGGACCTGACTTGGGTTTACAAAAATATTTCGCCTAGCTCTAAGCTGCATTCATGCTCTCTCATTCGACGATTGCAACACGTCACAGGCGCACGGGTGCAATACAAGGCCTAGTTACAGCGGCATTGGTTCAGTGGGGAAGATGGATCCAAATTATACGGCCAATACCACTCAAAAGTGTAGGTATGGTTAGAGACGAATGTATCGTACGTCTGAATGTGCACCTAGCTTCTTCTCGTCGCCTTTTTAGTCAAAACCAATGCATGTAGTAGCAAAGCGTGCCCTATGCACTTCGTCGTGCTGGAACTCGTAGCATATGAGTTCTGTCACAATACGACTGGCGGTCCAAGCAGGTGCTCAGAGCAAATCGGGCAAAAACCTACTATATTCGTACCGAATAAGCAAAGAGTGCGGGGAGGTCCAGCCCGGATGGATTAAAATATACAATTATTAGTCGGATTTTTGGAGGTTGTGCTGATCGTGCTTCGCAAAATCTCAAATTTCGCGCCTGACTCCAACTGGTTAACAACGATGTTCTAGTCTTCCTCCGTAATGCGCAGATTTGGAGCATTTGCAAGCAGAATGTTCGCTCGAATTACCTCTGGCCGTGTGAAAGGTGCGTTTACATTTAGTTCACATGTCGTATTTTACTTGAAATGTTTCTCCCGAATTTGTGAAAATTTAGGCGAACATTGTTCGATGGCTATTTGTAGTATCGACTTCAGGCTGTGCTAATGTTTACAAATTGCAGATAAAATAACGTTTTACGAATGGATGCAAATATTGTAGCTCGTTATAATGCACTCGTGAATTGCAGTTTACGGAATTAGGCATCTTGGCTATCAGGAGAGGGACTTAACTCCAAAATTATTTTCGAATAAATTGCGCAGAGTTCGAATAAGTTGCGTCTAAGCTGGTGTAGCAATTAACTGACCACCGTTTAGACAATCGCAACCGACAAAGAAACGTCTCTGTAGCCGGCGTATTGTCTGAAGTGCATCAAGGCTTCAGTCTGTTCACGTTTTTTTATTTACTGAAGATCGACGGCCGGTGTATTACTCTCGGTGACTGTTGACTGTTTAGCCCATGCTCGGTGAGGCGGCAGAGAGCCATGACATTTTTGTGGTTAATGTGTGTTGTTCGCATTTGCGATGCGCAGTTTCACCCTTACGACTACAAGATCTCTTTAAAGAAATTGTTGGAGTTTGTTAAATCCGCGCGGATTATGGTTCCATTTTTATACTCAATCTTCGAGGGGAACTCATACCTAATTTCGGCACTACGCTGAATGTACATGATGAAAGTGATCGGTCTTAGAGATGACCACAGATATAGGTGTTTACGCCTGAGTAGTCCCTGGTGCTTAATGTTAGAATCGTGTTGTATTCAACGCGCGATTTTCAAAGTAACGCTAGAGTGAGCAGAGGGTATGCATCAGACAGGCATTTGATCAGATGAGAAGTGCGCATATTCTTGCTATTGAATTTTTCGCGTCGGATCACTAGCGTTGACCTTGTCGTTTGTGGTACGTTTGCGTTCTGCCATTTGCCGCTGACGAATACAGTGGGCAAGGCACTGTTTTCCGTCGAGCACGAATAGCGCCAAAAGATCACCATTGTTCAGGAACCGACGTTCGGCTCAAGCGCCTCGGGGCGGTCGGCAATTAGCTAACAAGAGAACCTCCTCGTTCGTGGAGCGTCTATAGAAGAAAGCAAGCCTCTCAGCTGACAGCTGTAGACGCACTGCGCCTTCCACCCAAATCTGCGCCCGAGTATGCGTCCTCAACTGAAGTGGGTTTCCTACGCTATAAGTATCTCTCTCCTCTACGTGAGCGTAGAAGAGAGTAAGGCATCTGGCTCATGTCTCCTTTTAGGTAAGATAGGAACTAGATGAAAGGCTTAGCCACGAGCCTACTGGACAGGACGCAATTTTTTCCGGTAAAATAACAAATCACATGATATCGCCAGGAGCGCTCGTCTGTTGGCAATAACAGCAGACGGTGGATGAAACTTGGGCTCTGTTGAAGATAATTGGGAAATCTAGCGCTAGTGTTCAGCTCTTGGGAATCTGGCGAAGTATTTTCGTACCATGTTGCGGTTTTGTACGAATCGCAACATATTTTTTCCTACATATATATTACAAACATGTACACACAAATTTCGTGTATATATATATATATATATATATATATATATAT
>MNPL01011504.1:0-20749 GCA_002081605.1 Tropilaelaps mercedesae
ATATATATATATATATATATATATATATATATGTGTCTCTTCTCGAACGACTCTGAAGCAGCAAATATTGGGCTAGCTAGAGTGACGGCACCCACATGTTTCCTTGTCTCCCTTGTTTGCTGTTTTGAGTGTATGAGCTATATTCTAATAATTGTACGACGTTGGGAGGTGCTCCACCGGGCAACCCGCTGAGGGATCCACTCCTGGTGCTTCACGGCTCTTCTTTAGTTCCACTGATATTGCGTGCTTGGTTATTCGCGTGTATACGTTCTCGAACCTTCTACGGTACTGTGGTGTGTACCGTTGATGGCTTTACGGAAAACATCTATTTGGGCCTCTTGATTAACAGCATTACGACACGTATTTATAGTAAAGTAAAAAAAATTCAGGATGCATTACAAAAATAAATAAAAGTTTCGTGTCGCAGTGATGATCTGTGGTCCTACGCCGATGTATCCGTCGTACTTTAGGACATATAGGACAGATATTATATATTATGCTGTACATGATAGTTCAATATGCGCGTATAGGCACAAAATCCCTGACTTCTCGTCAGGACCTGACCGTCACGCTCTTTATTTTCTCCATGTCCGGCTCATTCCCAATAATCATCGACCATGGGACGAGCACCTCCCAGCCGGATCCTTTCTATTTTTTGCTGAGACAAGGCAGGCGTTTAATTTTGTTTCGACCTCAGTGGACCTCGACCGTAGGCTCGATGAGGGAGCGCTCCGTGACGAGGGCATCGGCTGATTCCACATAAACACTTCCACCCGTCCCTGCTCCACACCGCACGGCCAGCCGTGGATGGCGTTACCCCGGTAAAGTCTGTCGCAACAGCGTAATACGAATGAAGCACCGAAGACGATGCTTCACCGAACCGGAGTCCGCAGCTTGCAGCGCAACGAAACGACGTGCGCGCGCGACCCGCCATGCGCCAAGTGAAGATTGTCTCACGCTTGGGGACGGTCGATACGTTGGAGATATGTCGTTCAAATAGGCACCGCTGAGGCTGGATCAATCAAGGCGTAAGGCCACACTGCCCACGGTAAATGCTAGTTGTTGGTTATGGGTACTATGGCCCAAGGACTGCTGCAATACGTGGCTAGTTTCGCCCCCTCTCTTTCTACTTACTGTACAACTCACTCTCTGCTACACTTCGCACTTCTGGACACGGTAACACTTCACAAAGGTCCATGAACAAATACTGTCCCATCATCCGACACAAAACGAGCAAACAAAAACATCGATATAGCCACTGGTAGCGACAGAAATAGAAAAGACTGGCAGCGTTAGCAACAGCAACGTAACAAGAACAAACGACGGACACGGCAGAGCTGTTAAGAGGTTCACGGCGACCGGTGGGCAGCCAGTCTTGACTCATTTAGATATATACAGAGCGGAATGGCCGTGGATGAGACCGGGCGAAGATCGGGATCAGTGCAAGAAACGGTCTCCGGATACAGCGAACCATTCACCAGCGCCCCCTGTCCGAGGTCCAGAACAACTGTCACCCACCGCCTCGAGGGTGGTTGAGTGCCTGCTAGGAGGGCTGGGGATTATTGCAAAAGGAGTCATCTCTGAGCCCTTGCCAATCTACCCTTTCCTTTACGACTTCAATTGGGTCGTAACCACTAATGCACACAAAATAGACATACAAAACATACAAACACACACGCACACATATATATATATGTTTTTCTAAAGTAACACTTGTATGCAAAAATATTATATCTGCAATATTCTAGTAGCAAGGCAATGAAAACCTAATGACCGCCTCCGATCCAGCTTGAAATACACAAAAACTAGAACAACAAAATCGAGACGGCTAATTTTAATGTGTCACTGTAAGAAGTGTAATTTTTGGTCGCGTTAGTCAAATGCAACTGATGTGCTAATATGGATGGCTGAATAAATATTCAAATCTACCTCTGACCCCTTTGGTCGTGTTGAAGTTAGGTCAACAAGGTAGAGATGATGGTAAACCTTACGCAGATATTATATTGGGTTCCGGAATGTGCTAGGAGAGTGATTCGAAAATATACTCTAAATCCAAAATGGTCCTGGTCTATATATTATATGCTTTTGATTATATCAATGCATGTGGCAAAAAGCTCAAGAAAAGGAAGATAATAAGTAAGTTTTATTACCACCATGGTTACCATGTTATTAATACCATGGTTACCTTTAAAGGTTGATCTTTATCCATCTTCAGACATGGCAACAGCAAAAAGCTTTTCAGAGAGTTATTTCTTTTATAAATATACTATATTTATATTTTGTTTACCATTTAGCTGGTATCGGTTCTCATTTTTGTGTATGCACCTACTGTATGCACCTTTTTTTTTGTTCATGAATCAAATCCAATTTAATCAAGAATCGTATTGATGTTGTTCTGCAGTGTGCTAATGGTCGTGGGAAAATTAGCTTTTACTTAGCTTTTTTTAACTTTTCACACGAAAAGTTTGGCGGCATTGAAGTACGAGGTTTTAGAAGCTAACAAACATCTCGATATTGGAAAATTACTGCTCTTGAATTCCTCCTAGTACAGTTTAATGGTGTCACCAGTGGTATGGCATGACGTATACCGAAATTAAGTAGGAAGATTCTCAATATGTAAGCAATTGTAGTGTTCCAGAAATTCTAAATTTATGTTGTTTGCTTTCGTTTAGGTGAAAATCTTCCTTTACGAGTATCCGCATTTCTGGGAATTTTCGCATCGTGCTCGTACAAATCAAACATTTTATATTGGCAATCAACATCTGAATGAATTTCTTCTTCACACGACACGTTATCCTGTCATCAATCCTGATTTATTAAGATGAGTGTGTGTGTAATATAACAATATATTGATTGCATCTAAATAGGGAAACCATAATCGTAAATAAAGTCTGGATTTTATCTAATGCTTCTCGAAAATTTTTAAATGAACTCCGGGAGGAAAGATACAATAACATCAATTATGTTAAGTACAATTCTAGATTAAGATTTGAAAAACGACTAAAACCCCATTCAGTGTTCTGATTAATTTGTCTCTTCGTAATTTCTCAAAGTTTTCGTTGGTGTATGAATTCCATTGCATGAGATGCTGGAATTAGTGCACTCCAATTCAGTAAGCTACGTTCTAACCAGGTTTAGGCTTCATTAGCTGAAGTAGGTCTTTGTTTCAATATATTCGGCAATAAATCCGTAGTTATTGTGTGTTAATTTGGAAATTAAATATATGATAGTTTTTAGGATAAATTACACAGCGAGCTCTTTTAGCATTGCAAATATAGTAAGATCTATAACGCCGACACATGGCGAACGAACGTAGAATAAATAGTATAAGATGTACCGCTACAAATTACCCCACAAACATCGTTAGGTGTATTGTGTTACACAATCGGTGACTCTAATACCTTTCAATGCTCCTGGTCTACACTTCTGCTAATTTTTAACGTAAGGCCCTGGCTTTTAAGAGATTTAATTTGTCAATGAGAGTTATCGAGCGCTGGCTCAGCCTGAACATGAAACAATAGAAACACAAAACTATATTAATCGCCACTCTATTCACTACAATCATCTCCTGTTCATTGCTTTGAGATCATAAACGAATACCGATGTCTTTAAGCTCGCAATCAACAACTTCGGCCCTGAGCGCCTCTGGAAGTACATGAAGTGTGGCATCTTCTTGAAGGGTCCTTTTTGTTGCATATGTTTCAACGAGATAGTGGCGTACTTTGTAGTCCAGCTCTCCCGGAATCCCCATCTGGAACATGTATCTGCAAACGGAATTGCATAAGCAGATACTTTACTGAATAAAGAGTAGGGACGCTGGCCAAAGTCGTTGAGCTTTGCAACATGATGATAGGAATCTTTTGACGACAATATGTTTCTGAAATCTTCAACTCACTTCACATTTAACTTCTAACGATTTACCATATTAATATAAAGTTTCTATCAGCTCTGTATCTCCATTAAGCGAGGTTATTATTTTCAAAAGTTTGGTTAAAAGTTTCCACTTTAATTTATATCTATTAACAGCAAAAAACATAATAAATTGCAACTGAACTTTTTTTACTCAGTTATAAGTCAACAGATTATACATAATCGTGGTTTCTTTGGTTTCCAAATGAGCAGCTGGAACTATAAACTGCAAAACTAAGCTCCGTTAATAGGAACTAATAAAAATCACCTTTCAGATGTACTATTGTACTGTACCAGTTGCCCGACCAGTACTGCATACTGTATACCAGTTGCCTCTTTTTTTTAAATATAACTAAAATGACACGCTCGCTGACCTTTAATTTTAGTTGAAATTGTATACTTCCGAGATAATATAAGACCTAAATACCAAGGTAAAATGAGAGTTCTTAGAGAAATATTTAACATTTACCAATAGAACCGAGAAGAGTTGAAACATTCATCCTGTAAACTAAAACAATGTGTTTAAAGGTGCGCGGACATATGTACAGGATCGCACATAGTAGAAATTGCAAACTTTGAACGGGACAGGGGTTAAACATGCGTGTGGATTCCGTGAATGACTAGTCTCGCCGAATTGCGACCTGAAGTGTAAAATGTTTGAATTAGCTGCCGTGATAAAAAACAAGGATTTGAGGGCAAATAAATGAAGCAGTGGGTTTAAATGACTCTTCGACAATAAAAAATCTAATTTAACAATACGAAGTGTCATTTATATTTTCATTTCATAGGAGGGAAACAGAGCACCGTCTCAGCTGGCTACTTTCATAACGTGTAATGTACGTGGCAGAAACATCTGTCAATTTCCTTATAAAAAATGGGAGACGTCTACCGAAATTTTCATTTATATTCATACACAGCAAACCTCAGTGTGTGTGAAAGTATAATAAAGAGGGCAACCTCTAGTGTATAGGATGCTTTTGACAATGTTCTGATAACACTCGGCGCATTAGCATGAGTGTACTAGTGAAGATTGTTGATTTTAACATCTTTGTGGTTTACGTCGTTGCAATAGAACCTAGTCGTTTATTATGTATTACTCAACTGCACGAAAATGCGTCAAATTGTGACGAAACCTTAAGAGGAAAATGTAGAAACATATTAGACACTTTTAGAAAGGTCTATCTTCCAGAAAACCAATTATTTTGTTTTAATAACAGAGCGGTTAGCCGCTTAAAATTCTATTGCTTGAGGCACGATAAGAACCAACTTAAGTGTATTAAGTATATGAAATTATGAAAAGAGAGTAAATGATATTTACGTACGCCAACCATAATGACATACTGCGAAAATGATTGTTATTTATTAAGTTAATGTAGTTATGCACGCTTATGCACGTGTCGCATGTACTGAATATGCATGGTTGATAATTAGGGCTCTTAATTATAATTCACACTAGACATAATTTTAATAGTTTACGGTCGAAACTATGCCAAGGCTAGTCAATGGCAAACGGCGCATTTTGCCTGAACCCTATGCAGAGGCGAGCCACGCGGACAACACCAAAGTGCTGCTGACTCTTCAGAGCTGACAAACGTCACCTCTCACTTCTGTATATAGTGACAGACCTTTTTTGTTAATACATACAAGAGCCAGTTCCTTCAAACCGTCGTCCAATTTTCGCCATCGTCAGGCCTATCGCTTTGTCTTTATCCGTTAATTCCGCATCAGGTAGTATAATGTTACTAAGCAATAGTAACCGCGTGCCTTGCCTTCCAGCACCTTCCGGTGTAAAAGCAGCTTAAAAATTTCGTCTAATGACACATCAGAGACTTTCCGTATCTGGATTACATCGTTGGTTACTCGTGAAGTACAAACACTGACAGTGTTCCTAAATGGAATGGCCATTCGTTCTCCCGGCAAACAAATAATCAAATAGCAGTAAAGCTCTCAGTATCTAACACACACAATTTTATTAAATACGAAACTAATTTAAACTAATAATTAGTAGCTACAATCAATTTTCTCTGCAACGTTTTCGACACAATCAATAAAACGGGTAGTTTATAATAAAAACCATTAGTATATTTCCTTGTAGTGCGCGCTACAAAAGAGTTGAGAATGTCGACGACAAATCGATAGGCTCAACAACGAAAATTTAAAATTCAAATTAAAGAACGGAAATAACATGAAAAATCTCACACGCATTTTAGGTCTTCGTTGAATAAAAAAATTAACTACTCAACCGTACTATAGAACAATTTTAACCCAAGTAGAACGGGAATTGCCTCAACTTGTTTTTTCCTTCAAGTGTGAACAGAACAAATATTATCATAACCTTGATCTTTCAGAGTCAATGATACATGGATAAAAATTTTAAGCAAAGTAAGGCTATAGAATGGTTTCATAAGTCCCGGCTGTAATGGATTATCCGAAAGAAAAAAGCTGGATATGTAAACAGACGTCTTTTATAGCAAAGAACTGGACAAATTTCGATACAAGTAACCAGGAACATAATTTTGAACAAAATACAAGATATAATCTTGAATCTCCCAGTGCCTTGGCGTATCGTGGAGAAACCGTCGTACGCCCTTTTTATGCCAAACAAGATAATCAGGCAACTCGTTCGTTTATCAAGGTGGGTCTTAAACTTCATGTACAAAAAAATTATAGTGGCATATTACGATTGATTGCATGTTATCTGTGTTATGCATGTGCCTTAAATTAAGTTAAACAAATTAATACCAGTTTTTATTTGTAAAGTATAACCAGACACCAATTCTTCTGTCCTGTTTACAGAACCGATTTATCCATATAAAAGTTAGCAGCAGTATTAAGTTGTTTAATGCCACTGAGATTAACCATGTCAAACGAGCCCACCTTAAAGAGATACATGATTTAATTAAAAAGATGTAATTATCATGATGATACACAAAGATAATACATGTCGTAGCGGAAGCGGTGTCCGTAAAATAAGAATGTATAGAGTGAGATATGAAAAATAGACACAACATATCAAAAATGCTGAAGTGCACCTAAGCCAATTGAACATTCATTTCTAGACTGTCAGACCGCAGTAAATAGTGACATTAAAATCGGGACTTGATCAAGATTTTATGAGAACAGTTACCGCGATACAGTGGAGGGAGCCAAGAAATGTTTAGAGAAAGGGGACAAAATTAGAAATAAACATTTATGATAACCGTAACCAAGCATGGGGAAAGCTGCACGACCAGTAGGAACTCCTTCTCATGAAGTAACAAAGTCATTAAAATACGAGATATGATCAAATGAGATAGTCAATAACCAGTCAATTGCTATTTTAGTAAAGTTACACACTATGATCATTTTCACCATGTATAATTCGGCTATGCTATAAATTGGTAGAGTTTCTTTAGGCTAACAATCATTTTCAGAACTACAATGTTCATATAATATATCTTGCGAGTCAGCGAAAGTACGCATCGCTTACATATGAGCAATCACAAAAAATAAAAATCATTTTTCGGTAAAGCGAGTAAAGTAGAGCCGCTCTTAAAAAATTGTTTTGAATACCTTCCCGATATACACAATAAAAAAGATGATCTCAACTTCGCCTTTAAATATGGATGAAGTAATGCAGGATCAATTCCTACAAACGTAGACGATTTCAGAAATTAAAAGTAATATGCTCTCATTCGTGCACCGGCAGGAGAACAGTGTTCATGAGAATTGAAGATCATCTACCAAACTATTAGAAGCCTAATATATAATTTAAAATCATATATATAATATCAATATATAATGTAAAATAAGACTAATATATAATTTTTTGAGCGTTTTTTGCTTTGTTGATGTGTTAAGTGGTCATAAGGTGACAGCAGTTTCATTTACCCATGTCTGTCTTCTCCCATAATAGCTGGATATAGATAACAGCCTACCATTTAACCCGGTCAGCAGTAACGAATAAATTGCGTTTTAATTTTTGATAAACACGAGTAGAATCTATACAATTAATATTCTTGTGTAAGTTAAATTATTTCGTAACGTTATCCTTTCCACGTAATACTTTTTAGCTTTTACAATAATGCTAGGACAAATAGAGAACAACAGTAGATCTATAATTTCTGATGTAATGAGATATTGGTAGTCACTGTAAAAAGTTACTCTTCCGTTTTATTGGTGTTATATATATTTGGGACGGGAAGTTCGCAATTGGTGGCCTTATAAAACACCGTTGCGCTTGATTTAGTTAGCTAACTTGCCGAGTTAGTCTAATATGAATACGTACCGGTCGTTATCGTCGTCTGCCTCGTCGGGCCTTAGTGCGATCTCTGTGTTTAGTACCAATAGGTTTACACCGACGTTAATATAAATGTCGAAAAAATAAGTTTCGAGAAGGCATGAAGCAAAGACTGAGCAGAAATATAGGCGTTAAGCACCATTACTTGGAGAATAAAAAAAAACAGTCGACTTAACTCTTGCTGTAAAAAGCGGCAAAAGCGTAATTAAGATATATGGTAATAAAAATGATTAGGCCATACGCAGGCTATAAATATTCTGACAGGCCGCCAGATTACGGAATCTCGTACAGCTGCAATTCCATGGCAATGCAGCTGTCCCACTACAATTCACTTCGTAATGCAGATTGAAACAGCAGCCATTCGAGCTCGACTCTGCTGTCTTATTTATAAGCAATTTATAAATGAAAATCTATAAATAAATACTATGTAGGCATTTCCAAGGCGTATGCATATATATCGCGTTCGTGTGTATTTAGGTCACTTCTAAAAATTATAATATGCATATAATAAGCATAATATGTCCCTTATTCTATAATTAGCAGCTGTTTGCTCTCTTAGGCATTAAATATCGTTGCGCCGAATATGCCAGACGAGAAAATTATCAATCTGTCATAATTACCTGATTACAAGATCCAATGAGGTTTGGTATTCTGTTCTGCCGCGAACAGCCGTTCCTACTATGTCTTTAATCTGACCGAGGATAAACGCAAAAATAAAGGAACCTGCAACAACGGAAAAACAATAAGCATCTTCTGTAAACGCGTTCCATTACAGCTGGTACAACAGTAGTTTCTTCTGGGCTTAACGCTTACCGATTCTGGATGGCAAGTTCGGATTTTTTTCCATAAGGTTCAATAAAATTAAACAAATGCCAAATGCAATTTTTTTATCGGAAAATAAAATAAAAGTAATTATTAAACACAGGTAATCTGGAATATCAGTGACAATAACCAAAAAGTTTCTTAGGCATAGTCGCAACTAAACTGATTACCTATGTGTCAGTTGGTTCATATTTATTACAAATTATGTGATATTATAGATAAAATTACAATTAAAGCAACATTGAAGTAAAGAAGGAAGATATGCATTTTGAGGCGCAACGCGATAGTTCAGTTCTGCCCGTTAATTGCGAGAGCTCAAAAGGCAGGAGTTCACAATTACCGAGTACGCGAAACGTGTTATTGAGGGCATCCCCCTACCACAAAGTCGCACAAGATCAGTCATTCTTTGATAAAAGACTCAACACTTTCTTGGGGTGGCTCCACGCTTCTCGTGAAACTTGTGGAGCGCGATGTAAAACACTGATGCAAACGTAGCTAAGCAACCCCATTATAGAAGTCCTGAAGGCGAATTTGAAGACACGGAGCCCTTAGTTGAATATTCATGGAGGTTGAGTCGGAAAGTGCTTTCCCGCTCTAAGGCAAATGCGGATCGGCGACTAGATCCAATTGAGGTCCCTGCTTTTTGAACTAGTTATCCATCCTTAACGACAAATGTATCTGTTACGGAAATGTTGAAAGCGAGGAACTTCCTGTACTCTTCCTGTACTCTTCTTGACATGCCGAATCCATTGTATATCATCATTGGTCCACTTGAAACGAACTATAGAATGCACAATAACTTCTGGTATCGAAAATAAGTAAAATAACCTTTATTACCAACGCCCTTTCTTATACAGATTCTGCACAAAATCAACTTTGTGTGAATTAAAATAGTTTAGATGACTTAACAACGAGACGGAGATGTTACATCTTAACATCTGCAATTGCCGGTATAGTAGATGTGCTCGTTGTTGGAAATAGATTTTGAAATTTATATACAAATAGCTGCATACAAAAATGTAGCTGTAAAGTAAGCTATCAAAAAACAGCTTGAGCAATGATTGCTATTTGGCTACTACGTTGCAGTTTCATACAAACCAAATGTTTGTGTAGTACTACTTCAACACGGACTAAGTAAATATCCGCGCTGTTAGGAAACACTTGTTTTCCCGAAATGCGTTATATTTCAGTGCTATAATCTGAGGGATTTCTATAAAAATTTCATCAAAGAGAAAAATTTTGGATATGTCGTCATGTCTAAAAATGATTTATGAAGGCTCCATACATAATAGTTGCTACAGAAAGATAAATACACGTGATCTACTCATTCATTTAGCTAAAAAAGAGTTTACAGGCTAGCATCGAGTAGACTTACTACGTAATATTCTATGATTTATTTATTTATGATACAAGTATTACTTTTAAGGCGTACGGTACTAACTCTGTACTATATTAGTTTCAGAGAACAGAAAAATTAATGATTTTATTGAATTAGAGAGTAAAAGACGTTGAGACAAGCCTGTAGTAGGTGGTCCTACTGTTAATATGATATCAGTACGGCTCGGTCCCATAGCCGTAGTACTTTTTGACTAAGGTAGTTACATGGACACCTGAGCCGCGTACGCAATCCGACGTTACAAAATCAGCTACCATTTACTGATTTCACTAGGTACCAATTTTATAACTCTAACGGAAAAGTGCTGTACTGATCTCCTCAACACAGAGAACTTTTACAGTTTCCCTTTTTTTGCCTAGAGCGGGAGGTTCAACATTATGGACGTTAAATAAAAATAGATGAATGAGAATAAATACGACTCAATACGATAAGGTTCAGACAAGCCTATCGGTCGCTGCCGTTAGAGAACATATATTCCTCGTATTTACGGTAAGCGTGAACGAGCCTCATTCCAAAAAGAGAATCGGAAAAATTGTGAAGAATATTGACCAGTAAATTCTTGCACAAACCTGGTTAACGTTTACCATGAAGGAACTGATCTGAATAAACTCTTAATTACTGTACAATGCCGTCCAAGGTATGCATTTCGACTCTGTGGTACAGAGAACACGAATGGGGCGACACGCTCGGTCTCAGTTTGATTGGCAGTTATTGTTTCGAATACTCAAAAAGGAAGCTGCTCTATGTCGCCCTAATACAGTCCAAAAAGAGAGAGGCACTACGGGAAAAAAACACATGGTTTTGGCAGCGGAAAAGAGCTTTTGCCTCACTTATAAACAGTTTTGAGTTCTATCAAACAGCCCAATTCCATCAGAGAACTTCAGCTATTTTTGATTAGTGCCTGCAGTCGATTGAACTCCCTCAGACCGACACGACCGTAGTTCTAAAGCGATTTAAGTAAAAAAGTAACTCCATGGGACTCTCTTCCTGAGGACTAAGTGTCTAGACAATTTGTATGTACAAAATGCTCTCCGTTGCAATTTACCAGACTCTAACTATTATCCTTACTTAACAATATTAACTTATCTGAAGTATGTCGCCTTACGTATGACGACGCCAGCTACCTGTTACACATACTCGAGCTACATGAGTTTTACTTCATGTAACTCGAGTGTGCATGTAGCTCGACCAATCAACGAGACCTCGATTAAAGTCATGAAATTCAGAGTTAAGAGGCATAGTGCTGCAGCTGACAGGTTTTGTATCAACGAAAAATTCACAAACTAAACGCATCACTATACTTGTGTGCGAAATTATTGCTCCGGAGCCACTTACTACGCGGACCTCAAGCCTCAGGTTATAGTAACGACAATTAGGAAAATCGACAAATTGTCATTTAAAGTAGCAGTAACATTGTTCGATATAAAAATAATCACATAGCTTTATAACATGGTGAAAAGACATGGCCACACCTACAAGACGCATACATACGCATTCATGCCACGTGCATTTCTCAGGAAACTGAAGCCTAGTTTTCTGAGAAGAGTATTGGGTCTAGCCAGACTGTCAAAACAAAACTCATGTTTTATATGAAATCCTCGGTATACCTGATTTTACAGCTAGACACCATTCTATATCACAAAGCGTGCAGAGTGGAAGAAGTACTGAACGAAGACATAAAAAGTATTGTTAGAACTTTTCGGAAGCCCTGTGGTAACCCCAAAATAAATGGCAAACCCGCTGATAGAAAGCCGGCATTTGACGGCAGGTCACCAGTGTATGGAGTCGCTCCCAAAATTTATGCGAAGACACTTCCATAACCTATCGAAGTAGTCTTAATGTTTATTGCGTAACGATGTATGTCCATTACAGCATATCTTAGTTACTGATTGGTGATTTCTACTTCAAATACAGGGACAAACTGGTTTGTGGCCACAATTTATGACAACTGTTTTAGCAATGTTTTATTCATTGTGCCTGTATCATGCAAGTATCAATTGACGTTCTCCAGTGTGTCATTCATATTTTTTTAATATGTTTTTTATTAAGCTACAAACATTTTTCATTACAAACGACCGCATCTGCAAATAAGGTCACTATGCCAAATAAAAGCTAAACGTAAATGCTAAAATAAATATTGAACTCAAAACAGTCGGTGCTGCTGTTAAAGCATATAAAACTATTTTTTGAGTTTATAATACTAAACCTTCTTTACTAATTACTAATCCTGTAATAGCCTAATAAACATTCTAGTACAATATAATACAAGATGAACATTTCATAATTTTGTTTCATTGGTGCTTAACAGAAAAACGTTACCTCACTTCATGTTCAAGACACTAAGGTAAATACATGTTATTAAGAGTATACATGGGAACTCTTCTTCCTCTACTTTAACAGAACAACCCTTAAACAAGACATGCAGCAACACCAACCCCATAACTAACCTTGAAGCCAGAGAAACGCCATGAAGATGTATTCTGCCTCATGGGTTGGTTTGGCGTTCTTACCGACGCCGGCAGCCGTCTTAAAGCTGAAGTAAAAGCATCTGATGTAAGGTAGCTCATCGAGACCCTGATAGACAAACGAGTTGGACCCGATCCCTGCAAATATTCAAAGCCACATTTGTACATATATATATATATATATACATGCAACAAGGGACTAAACATTTGCAGAAAGTTTAATTAACCTTCTTTATTTCCAAAAAAAATTATTGCTGAGGTAACGGAGCGTAATTCACAAGGTAGCAAGCTTTGGATAGCCGATGGACGGTAAGCAGAAGCGTGGCGATTAGATTCCCTACCGACAAATAGTGTTCAACTATTCTAGACCGCTGTGTCGCCGTCTTTCTTATAGCATTTATGGGAAACGAATTGTCCTCTGGTAAAATTTTTCTCATAATTTTAAAGGCAATAACGGCTGGCTGAACTGTGCAGACCTCATTCAACCGAAAATCGCTTTAAGAGTGTCGCTCTGCATGATTTCCCCTTTTCGTGCTGTCTCTTTATAACCCTCACTTTACCTCGTTATGTCGTAACATAGCAGGAGAGTGAAAAGCGTTTTCTATACTACCAACAAACATACTTAAATCTCTCTTCACTGTATAGATGTTATGACCTGAACGTGAGCCTGCCCAAGTGAGGCTGCCATATGATAGCCTCTTGTAAATTCAATCTCAAGCATTGGATGTTGGAGGAAGTGATTTTCGGTCTCCGCGAAGTAGAAAACACTCAAGTGAGACAGGTTGTTGCGAATACCGAAAGAGAGTTACACCCGTTTAGCTCGTGTTTACTGCCAAACTAAAGCTTACAAAAATTTGTGCCTTTTCAACTCGCGCTATCGATTTGAGAATCTTCTTCGGAATGGGGACAAAGTCCTTTACAGCAGAAACGTATCATCAGCATAGGTTATAGTGTTCTAGTGGTTACCAACAGAAACCTTCAACAGTATGAAACACATTAATAGAATGAGCATGGAAGGCCGCAGAATAAAACCTTGGGGGTTCCAACGTCTATGGTTTCTAGCATTAATTTTACTTGGCCGACTTTCAGCGCCTGAGTCCTATTTGAGGCAAGAGCAACATCAAGCTATTATCAAGGAATTATCCGAGATTCTCAAGCAATCTGTAGAAAAAAAACAATGTTCGACACAACTGAAGGCAACGGTCATGTTGGGAAAATACCAAGATATAATTTGTCACATTTAATGGAATCAGCCTGCTCCTGCCGTCATCAAGCAGTCGATCACCCTGTACTCCTCCAAAAGCAACTCGTCGGCAGCAGGCGGTACGAAAAGTTGTAAGGTATTTCGGTAGTCAGCTTTGAAGGCTGGCCGCCCTGCCTTGGCCCATGCGAAGGCTGCGGTTATAAACCTTGGATTTCACCAGGGTCCATGAGGAGTCTTTGTTGGCTCGTCGGCTGCGCGGAGTCAGCAGCACTTCGGTGTTGTCTGCGGGGTTCCCTGCTGTCTGGGGTTCACGCATAATATGATATCTGCCCTTGACTAGCTTAGAGCCTTCTGCACTTCGAAAATATTAACCGGCGAGGATTCACAACAACGCGCTCAAAAAAGTACGCCAGACACTTGCCGAAACTGGACAAGTGTCGTCTTCAGGTAAAAGGTACAATAGATACAGTTTCCTGGTCGACGGCCGTAAAGTGCCAGTTTAGGAACGTCTTTTCTTTTTCCACAATTGAATTTCCACAATTGATCAGTCCTTTCCTGAGGTTACTCAAGTACTTCTCATAGAAAGATGTCAGTGCACGCTTTGCCGCCCGTTTATTTCTTTTCGATTCTGGGTAGGTCGACTTCAGTGACTGATTTTTCGTTTTCACATGTGTGAGTTATTTTAGAACAAACCCGACTGAAATATACCATACGCACTTGTTTCCATGTTATTTCAAAAATTATTTTATAATATAAGTATTAAAAATTTTTACAGCGAACACTAATTGCACACCAGACAAATTTTTATTGTGTCAGCCTTCCAAATTGATATGTTTCGAAAGTCCTAAGCGATTTTATTATGAATGCTTGGAAAAATATGAGCCTTTACATGAACCTTCATGCAAGCATGTTTGTTTATCATGCCGCAAAAATAGGCAATTTAATTACCGTTGAAATTTATCTGTGTATTTTGGTGTGCGTCAATATTTCGACTCATTGAAATATATTTAACACTAAATCATTGCCAAGAACCGAGGAAATAACGAGCCACATATTCAACTTATAGTGAAAATTGTAGTCAAAAGCAAATGAGATACCGAAAACAATATGCAATCAGATAATTGTTCTCTTGAAAACGTAGCAGCACTACTCTGTCAGTAGATCTTGTTTTCAACTGGATGTACGAGGGCCCAAAATAACGAGTACCACCTTCCTTTTCGTTAATGTAGACCTAGTTACAAGCATCAATAAAAGTTAACGAGTAGGTGTACAAGCTAGTACTAAACATATTTATTATTCGTTATTATATTTTAATATATAAAATAGTATCTTTAATACTATAAAAGCGAAGGCTGTAAAATATGACGTTGCGTCAATAAATCACATATGTAGTACTCACTGCATCATAACTGAAAACTGACAAACACGGCGACTCGTACAAAAACATATATAACATTTGCACTTTATACAGGGTACTTTTAACTCTTTTAATAGAGGGAACTTCTAAAACAGGGAAGTTCTGAAACATCTTCAAACACTCGTAAAACTCCTTGCGGTAACTATTTTTAAATATGCTTATAGAAAATCTGGCGTAATTGAGGTTCGCTCGGCATATACTTGGAGTCGTTTATAATTATGAAACATATTTAAATTTTTAAGTCAATTTTGAACACAATATTGAAACACGTTGGTACGAAACATTTCAATCTGACAAGAGAGAATGTGTCCAAGAAGTTCCATTAAAAGCGACGTACCTGTTAGATTATTATGCTAAAAAACACACTTTTTGAAGCAGTTAAACTTTATTTTCGAAGGTAAACAAACAATACTGACGTATTTGGGCTACGGAAAATCCTCACGAAATTTACAAAAAGTCGATATATATGGTACCCTTGGCAGTCTGAAACGGCCTTTAGTCCAAAGGGTCATGGAATCCCATTTATTTACGCAACAGTAAAATGCAAGCGCTATCCCGAAATGGCTGTCGAATTTCTTTTTGGCCTGAACTGGACAACATCGACTTGAATGACATCTGGTTCTAAAAAAATAGTCATATCGCTCGTTGTGTGGTGTGGGTCTATCTTTTTGGAACCAGATGTCATTCAAGTTTCAAATTCAAGTTCAATTCAAGTTCAAATTTTTAAAACGAAGATTTCAAAGGCGCCTAATTTCTCGTGACAAGGATATTTGGAGATCTCCGCTATCTTGCAATTTAGCGTCCCGAGATGTATACCTGTGGAGTGTAAAAAAATTGTAACGAAAAATGTATCGGTCACGCTCTATTTCATAAGTAACTATATCAAAATTTAAATAAACCGAAAATATCGTACTCTGAATTTTGCTTAAATATTAAACAAGCGCATAGCTTTCAATGAAACGTCCTAGATTTATTTTTACTTGTTTTGATATCGTTTAAGAATAACTCACCCAAATGAAATATTTCATACACACTTGCTCTATTGTGTTTTACGAACTTCAATACAAAGTTTTAATTAAACAGTGTTTAGTGTCGATGCCCACTACATGTGAAACAAATCTCAATTACGTCAGCTCTCCAGCGAAGAACAATTATTTCAGTAACAAGCAATTTTGTGAATGTTTACAAGTGTATCACGACTTTTACATAAGCCTTCATATATATCTCTCCGCAATTTATCGAATATTCTTCAAATCGAAGTTGCCAAATCATCAATCAAATTTCAGACCGCTCTTCATAAATACTATTACTTGAATGGGAGTTTGATTGCAAGATGTAGTTGTATTTTCTGTAATATAATTGAATACTCTGACTAGTTAGATTACAATAATCTCAGACGTATTGATATGCAGGGCTTCAGCTAAACGATCCTTTGTTCTGCGTAAATTCTGAGTGGCGTAAGCAGCTAATGTATAAAAAACGTTCTGTACTGTACTAGTACAAACTGTAGGTGAAATTGTAGGTAACGATACTAAAAAGCATGATAATGAAGTTCATCGAAACGAAATGGCAATACATATCCGCAGAGAGCAAATCATAAGATGTATGCAATTCGACCATTATATAAAAAGCTCTCTCTATGTGCACGTGTGGTTATTAATGACCCTGTGTTATCAATTACCAAATTACTCTAGTAGCACGGAGTCACTACTAAGGAAATTCTACGCCCATTGCATCCTAACCAATACATCAACGATTCTATCACGTTACACCTTAATGAAAAAAGAGAAGTCCCACACATAGATGATCTATGATTGGCCATGAAAAATTTAGGTATTTAGTAACTTGTTGGGTTGTATGTATGGAATGGTGAAGTTCTTTCGCCTGCAAGAATAAAGCGAAACCTGTTATTGAAGCTAACAAATAGAGATTTTACACGTCGTTATTCGTTAACTATTCATGGGAATATTCAAAATGTTTCTTTTCATTACCCTGAATACGCGAAACGATGAAATAGGCACACGCGTTAATGTGAATCACCATTACCATGTAGAAAACTGTCCGTAGAAGCCTCCATAAAAATGCCACCTGTAAAATATAGGAAAAAATGCGTTGGAGAAAAGAAAACTGCAATCACTGGCAGTTTACAATATTAGCTTTTTTAAAATAATATAATTTTTAAACTATATATTTAGTTGCCAACACTTGCTCAATACTACACTAAAAAGAAACGTAATTTTTTAAATAAGCATTTGAAAAGGAGCTTCTCGGTAATTTTTTTATGTACATACTGTTTGTGACATTGAAATCAAGCATAAATCTTACACTTTAAGTAATTTTTTTATACGACTTCGTCCATAATTGCTTTATTTACTACTTAACATTGTCGATTTATTAATAACTGCATGTAATTAGTGTTTAATTTTTAACAAATTTATCTCTTTGCTAGATTTCTTCTATAAAGTAGCTACAACTGCCTTTAAATGTGTTGAGAATTACCATCAAAAGCTCTAAGATATTATATTGCCAAAAGATATCGCTGCTGGTATTTTTTTGCCGTCATCCTGTGCGTTAAATAGACTCCTTACATCGCCACACTCTACCTTATCTCCTTCATCACCTTCCTTCTACCTTAACTACAGACAAAAATATAAAAGGGACTATTCATTAAATTATACTGACTCTAGACACCATCTCCATCCTGTTAAATATGATCCAGTAGCTGTCGATGCGAAGCAGACGGTTGAATCTGAACAACGGAGCGAGGATGAAATAAGCAGCAAAAGGATACTCCAGAGGTAGAAGCGAGAGCAAGTCGTAGTAAAAATAAGGTGAAGAGCGATAATTATTCGCAGTATGACGAAGTGAGTATGCGGTACAACCAGACTAAAGTAAAAAATAATAAAATATTAATTGTACTTCCTGACCAGTTTAGCTGAAACATCATAAAACTTAAATTCAAATCGACCTAAACAATGCGGCGAAGTATTGCAGCAATTCACCAGTCATGATTTTTTGTAAGCTTTGAATCGTAGGACTTCAGTTCAGGCGCCCCGGCTTAATTCACTTACAAGCTTTCGTTAATTTCACCATGATATGTCACCTATTTATCAAATCATTAAAGGTAAATATATTACCCTATGATTTCAACTATTACATTCAGCTTCCTCCTAGTCTAAGAAGCAGAACATAAATCGACCCTCTCCGATTACTGCTGATATCTTATTTTGTAACGGTTGCTTCACTTTTTTAATCAAAATTGTTATATTGTACAGACAATAGATTTACTGACATGTCTAATATATATGTGACTGTCAAATACAGTAGATTCATTATACATAAGGTGTAGTACATCGATATTTTCAAGGTCCCTATAACAGATCAAATCTGTCTTTTCACTCGGGTTTACCTTGTAGAATTGTTCACGAGGCCTAAATCCAAACACGTCAATAAAGTTAACAACATCAGCTACAATATCTGGCGTTTTAAAGATGTTCCACGTGTTCTCCTCCCAGAAACAAACTCTTAACAGAGGAGTCCAGGCATTGTATGCAAACGCCGCCGCCACGACTAACTGCCACATGATATAACTAAAAGAGGCAAATGAAGTACAAGTTTGGCACTTTTTATAAATACAGTTTAAGGATTAATTATTTACGTAATTTATCCAAAATAGCTAGGTGCGATACACCATCGTTCCCTCTTATGAAATGCGTCCTACGCGTTAACATGAATTGATGTTCTGCTATTGTATAAATTGGATGGGACTTGAAATAGTAATTTCGAAAAAATGTTGCTAAAGCATTTAAAAATGTATATGGTTAAAAAGTAGCGCCCATTTGTAAGAATTTGCAAAGCTAGTGCAACGAAGAAATTGAAAAGTCCAAAAATGAGAATTATGATTGTTCTTAGGATCACTTTGTAAAAGACATACAAATCTACTGAACTGATATTAAAGTGACGATAGTGTATTCACCACAGAAAGTAACAGTATTGACAAATTCATTTGATTACGTCCTGTACGCATAGGCTTTATCCATCGTTACTGCGTGTTCAACATAGGCTTGTTCACATTTACGTATAGGTATAGGCAAAACGAAATAGGATAAGTACATGAGAGAGAGCCCTATATTCGATTCAGAATTTTCTTTATGAACATACCCTGTTTTACAGCGTGGATACATTATCTTTCGTTTGATCAAAAAAGATACTTGTAGGCTCTCTTTTGTAAAAACCAATCAGTTGGCAGCAACGGTAGCCACGCGGCAGAAGCTCCAATGACGCGGTTCATGAGAAGAAGCAGTGGTTATAAAAAATTAGCGTGTATTGGCGACCGTTATGATCAAGTGAAGTTGAAGTGGGTGAGAGCATCTCATGCAAATATTGTGGCTTCATTCTAGAATGTGTCCCCCAGAAAGCATATGAATGGAAGTGAAGAGGCGGACGGGGCTCATTGTTTTGTCCTTTAACCCAGGGCGTCCGTGACACGCTGCGTTTAGCCACGTTGCTACACGCACACACGGATCTCATTGTTGCTACAACTGTCACTACCACCCTTGGTTGTAGTCTTGTGCATAGCCTACTCGAAACTAGAGAAGGAAGAGAGTCGCTCTGACGATTGCGACGCAGTGAGCTATAATTTAAATATACTGTCTGTTCTCACTACTGTTTTTTCTAATTAGGTCTTCACAAAAACTCTGGCTTCACAATTACGAAAATCGCGCCAAATTGAAGGTCTTGTTAAAGGTTTTGAACGTCGATGGAAAATGTAAGCAATGAAGTTATGAAGCTTTTCACATTTTCTTAAGCACTTGGCCATGCTGAAACTTCTCAGCAGCATCACAGTTATAATGGGCTGTGGCATAGATAATACAGTTCAAATATATTACGTGTAGAGAATTCGAGTATGTTTAAATTATGGACTCAGTAAATTACAAGTAATATTTGTACCTTATCGTGTGTTATCGTTAAATTAAAATTTCTCTAATATATCTTTGTAGAAATAATTGTATATACATTTCTGAAAAATTGTATTATAGTATTTTATTTCAAGCTTCTTAGGTTTCAACATAATTTGTAATATACGTATATTATAGGGAAGACATAAGACAGAAGTGAATAACTCCTTAATGAGCTAAGTATTGGCAAAACAAGAATGTATTTTTTCTGTTTTCTTCTTTTTCTGTTCCTGTTCAAAAAGATGCATATACTTCTCTCATGCTACCTTGACCCTAGAAATAAGGTATAAAGCTCAAAA